>JAPYZL010038027.1:0-20898 GCA_030522825.1 Platygaster orseoliae
CTTAAAAGGAGATTATGTTGAAAAATAAATTATGTTGTGCCTCGAAAAATGTTATTTTCTTGAAAAGGCCAGAAACTTTTCAAATGACCCTCGTACGTAGGACAGAATGAGAGTATACCAGCAGATATCCAAGGCGAAATTGCTAAGTTTTAGGTCGATATATTTCAATTAAAGAATAGTTTCCTTTTTTTACATCAATTTGGTATAATGAGGTTTTCTTTGAAAAAGTAATAAAAATTTTTCAATTAAAATGCTCCGAATAAAAAGTAAAACTCATAGTTTTCACCTTAAAATTGATGACGATAAGTTATTTCTTTTTTCATAACTTCAAAAGTTTTATTCGTTTTGAATCTTGGAGTCAGAAGTGGTGCATTTTTCATATATTCATCCTATATAATGAAATGTGATTTTTGTAATATTAAAGTCACTGTAATTGAGTTTTTTTTTTGTTCTACTACTGTTTGTATTTTTTATACCTATTCAGTATTTATACAACTTGAAGTATTTTCTCGTACTGTAGATTTCTACGTAACTTTCTATAATTTTATGTACTAGATGTCAAGGGTGTTGAAAATATTGTTCTAAAAGATTATTCAGCAAATGATAGGTACATACACTGGGGTGGTCCTTATTTGGGCAAAGTTGGAAAATGATACGGGACCAGCCGAAAAATTAATCAAGGTATTAAAAAAAAAAATTGTTCTCAAAATTTGAGCCAATTCGGACTATATTAACACGTGCCTCTAGAACAGCGATTTTTTAAATGGGAAATACATGTAATTTATCATCCAAAACAGGAAAAATTTTGTATAGCCCACATGAATTGGTTCAAAAAATTGATCCTTTGCTTTTATTGTTGTACATGATATCAGATTTTAACTGTAATTTTTCTGGACAATTCCGAAAATTCTTTCCCTTCTTTCAAGCCGAGTGAATATGATGGAATATGATGACATATGATGGAATATGGTGGGATATGATGATGGAAAGAATTTTCGGAATCGTCTAGAAAAATTACGGTTAGTATCTGATATCATGTACAACAATAAAAGCAAAGGTTCAATTTTTTTAAATAATTCATGTGGGCTATAAAAAATTTTTCCCGTTTTTGGTGATAAATTACATGTATTTCCCATTTCAAAAATCACTGTTATAGAGGCACGTGTTAATATAGTCCGAATCGGCTCAAACTTTGAGAAAAATTTTTTTTAATACCTTGATTAGTTTTCCGGCCGGTCCCGTATCATTTTCCAACTTTGCCCAAATAAAGATCATCCTAACATACACAGATTTGAATCATTTCATAAATTTGACAAATTTTTGTATTTCTTATGGATAATAAAATTTGCAGTATTTTCTAATATTTTGATGAATTTCAAGTATTTTTATAGATTCTTAGCATTTGATGTAATAGTATTAAAAATTTCAACAATTTTGAGTATTCACATGAATTTGTCAAGAAACAGTGTCTTCTATACAATCTTCCAGCATTTTTAAAATTTTTATTGTTAAACTTATTTTCAGGCATTCTCATAAATTTCTAACTACATTTAAGAATAAATCTGAAATTCAAAGCTTAATAAACTTTTGAAAAAATCATATGTGAATAATTTCCGAGGAATTCTATAGCTTTGTAGTATTTTTCGCATTTTTTTAGTATTCGTCAAATTTCGTATGATTTTAAGTATTTTTATATATTTTTTGTATTCTTTAAGATTACTTCATGAACACGATGCTCGAATATTTCCTAGTATTTTAGTGAATTTCTATGTAGATATTCAGGGCCGGATTTACCTTCCGTGCCGCCCCTGGGCCAGTGGATGAAACGCCGCCCCTTTTGAAACATAACATAACAAATTTCCTAAAAAAAAGGTCATCAGAAATAAAAAAAATTGGCGACCTTTTTTTTAGAGATTTATCACTTAATCTTTGGACTAAATCTTTCGACCTTGGAAATTTGCCGCCCCCCGAAAATTCGCCGCCCTGGGCCGTGGCCCCTGTTGGCCCTTATGTAAATCCAGGGCTATAGATATTTAAAATTCAATGGTCTAAGATTCAACACGTTTTCGACTTTTAGCATTTTCAATTTTTCATAGTATCAAATTTTTCTTTATTATTCACTAAGTTGAGTAAATCTTCACAATTAATATTTTGTACATTATTCTAGCTAACCATTTACTTTTAGAACTTCATTAAGAAAGTAATGTTCCTGAAGCCAGGATTGTTGTTATTTTTGCATAAGTAGAATGAAGAAATTTTAATTTCATTTAACTTTGCGAACTCACAAAAAACATTTCCTATGTCTTCTATTTTTCAAGCAGTTATTAGTAATTTACACTTTTTTTCTAACTAAAACACCTGTTATTTGTATGCATTTATTTTTATTATACATTTCCTGTTATGTTTACTTTGTTATTTTTTCCGAAAAAAAATTAGTTATTCTATCACTACTTTCATTGTATATATTTTTTTTAGAACCTTAACTTAACAGTGACAATCACGATGATTTTTTTAAATCTCTTATTTATTCCAAATTCTGAATCCACAAAAATTTCCACTCTTCAGCAGTGGAAAAAACAGATCATGTGTCTTCCTATATTTAAGGCAGTTGTTAATAATTAAGACATATTTTTATTTTTAACTATGACAACTGTTATTCCCATGTATTTATTTTTATTACACGTTTCCTGTCATCATTACTTTGTAATTTTTTTATAAAAAAATAAGCAACTCTATCAGTACTTTTATTAAATATATTATTTTTAGTACCTAAACTAAACAGTGACAATCACAATGATTTTGTCTCATCCCTCATTTTCTCCAAAATCTAAATCCACAAAAATATAAAACCTTTCAACAGTGTAAAAAAACAGATCATATTCTATCAAAACTCCACGTCTCGTCAACTTCGACAATTCAAAATATCTCCAAATTTCCCGGGGAATCACGATCCGTTGTAAAACTTCAATTCCACGCAGTCAGTATGTAACTCGCGATTCGAATCAACTCGAAATTCATCGAAAACGTCCGTCACAGGCGCAAAGGGTTTCCAGCTGAAAATGAAGTGACCGCTCGTTACATTCGATACGTCGTTGTTTTTCAAACGAGGCAAGTGCCCGACCTGGCGAGGCGGGTGCGGGGAGAGAGGAGTGTTACACGAGAAACTCGAATCCAGCAGTGGTTGCACGACCAGCGAACTACTTTTTGCCAGTTGTCTTTTTCTGTTCCTGGCCTGGATGTCGGTCCATCCTCTCGGCTCTCGCGTCCTCTTCCTCTTCTTTTTCAGCCGTCATTTTCGTTCTCTCGTGCCTGCCAAAGGAGGCCTCGTAATCCTCCCCCCTTCACCGGCCTCCTCAGCTCTTCTATTTCTCTAGATTTTAAAGCGCTCAAACAGGTTTCAAAATCCCGCCCGCAGAAAAATCCTAGTCCCCCGACCACGCGAGTCTACACAAAGAAGCCGGATCGCGACTTTGAGCCGCCAACATTCGAGGATCCAAGGAACAATGATGGCGACCATTCAAATATGGCGCTTGCCAAATAGTTTCGTTGCTTCCCAAAGTTTTGTTTGGTTTCGAGTTTTAGAAAAATTCGGTGTAGGGATTCTCTCGAGATATTGTACCTATAGAGGAAATGATTTTTGGATCCAAGTTAGAGTGAAGTTAAGGGAATTTGCGTACTATTTCTTCTTACGAAGATCGCTGTATAATAAATAAATCTGATTGTGTTACTCAAAATAGTAAGCCGCATTCGATCCCTGGAAATACCTGTAATACGAACTTATCTGCCTCGCATAACCGGCTTTTGTACGCAGAATCCAATTATAAAACCTATTGCAACCAGTGGAGGTTACGTGAAATTTCATTACATACCGATCGAATAATTAACACGACTTTGAAGACAATGCTCGCGCATTATCGGCTTTATTTCTGTAAGTTTGAATGAGAGAGAATAGCAAAAGAACTTCTTGTATTCATTTTTTTCTCTATAGTCGAATCAATTATAATGTCTGTAATGCAGTTAATAGTAATGATATTCACTAAATTTCTAAATGCACTCACTCGACACTTCGTTTTACGAATTTATGCACCTAACAGGTTTATTTTAGAATCTACTTTCCTAATAAACAAGAAATACATTTTTGGACTGAAATTTTATAGCCATCCTTGTAATAGTTGAGATTTGCATTCAGAAGAATACAAATATGAAACGGAAGTTGACTTCTTACTCGTTTAATAAAGTTACTTAAATAAGTTGTAAATAACGCTCCTTGGATTATAGTCTATAATTTCCAGTATTGATGATCTTTTAGAGCTAAATAAAAATGAACAACTCATTTTCATTTTTCTTTCTTTTTATCGTAGTAAAAATAAAATGTCCGAAAATAAAAAGGAAATGAGATAATAATTTTTATTCAGCTCCAAAAGATCGTAAATGATAGAAATTATAGATCACTTAAATTAAAACCAAATTACATTTGAATGGTAATATTCAATTTCGAATTGTTGAACAATATCAGACTGAGAGAAAAATCTAGCGATTTTTACTAAAAAATATAGTAATGAGGGATCTAGATGAAAGATAATAAATTTTACTATCTACAGTATTGTATTATTCAAAATATTCGTATTGTAGTCATTGGCATATAGTATAGTAGTTGTAGTTGTACGTTCTAATGAAACTCATATATTTGTAAAATAATACTAATGAAAAAACGTAGAAATTATGATCGTGTAAAGTTATTTCCAATATCTTGTATATTAAGAATTGTTAATACTAAAGTAAAAAATATAGCATTTTCGGTATTATTAATTTTTTTTTGTAACTAAGAAATCGATTCCGAAAATTATTTTTATCGAAAAATACTGATTTTTCAGAAGAAAAGACAAGTACATTAAGCAGCCCACTCAGTGAAACCTAACCTTTAAAAAGTCTTGTTGTACGATTCTTTGCTCTAGTGAATAATAATTTTTAATAATTACAACCGTTGAAAAAAGCAATGACAATTGACCTTTAAAAATTACGTATATCAATAAATATTATTGCTGATATCTAGAATATAAACCAAAAGTTTACGAAAATTTTTCACTAGTATTAGAAAACATAGAAAAAGAGACTTAATGTATTAGTAAAAAGATGAGCTGTTTCAACATCACTTGACAGAACAAATCTTTTTTGCTTCCAGAACACAATCATTATGCATAAAATTCCATTGCTAAGTAATTTTTCTCTAGTAGCACAAAAGATTTTTTGAGACATTAAAAAGTTAACTACTACTGCAAAAAAAAATTCGTTCTGTCAAGTTAAATTAAAATAACCCATCTTTTTGCTGCTACAGCAAATGCTTTTCTTCTGTTCAGTGTTTGTGCTTCTATCCATTTTCAGCAAAATTGCCACAAAGTGTTATCGATGAAACTTGTCATATTTTTAAAATTCCCATTGTTGAAAGTGACATTTTTTGGAAAATACGCGAGATGTTTGCATAAGACAAAAAAGGCCATATATATGCATCGTCGTTTTAATTTAGCGTTAACAGCTGACAGCTGCACGTATCTCGACATAACATCTATGTAACCCTCAAAACGGTGAAACGAGACTCGCCTTGACTGAAATTGGTTGTTCCGCTGACCAGGAAAGCAAGCAGCGAGTAACAAAGTTCATCGGAAGTGCCATTTGCGGTCGTACGCGTAATAACAGTGCCGCGCATATATATGACCACTCCGGGCGTGCAGCAAATACCGCCTCGATAAGCCGATTATGTACCTAAATACAAAGCCGGGGTGATGCATGTGACTTGAATTGATGTTGATTTTCCACCTCGCATTTCTCTCCCTTTTCGGGCTTTTTTAACATGAACTTGGGGTTGTTGTTGCATGGGATCTCAGCCCATTTGATAGAATTATCTCCGTGTAAGAAATAATGTTTCGAGCTGTATCTTGGTAACTCGTCAGCGGCGTTGGCAGAAAAATTTTCAGGAGAGGTTTTTCGGAAAAATTCGTTAAGTTAATTTAATTGAATTTAAGTTACGCCTGTGACTTGTATAAATAATTAATATGACCACTGTTGTATTTCAGTAAAAAGTTTCTGTCAAGTTTAAATTATTTCAATCCAAAATATTAAATACAAAAATCCATGACCTATATACTGTCTTTTCTGGGTCCAAATTCATCGGATTTTTATCCCAAACTCTCGAGTTCCTTACATTGGGTATACGGGCATTCGTCACCTCTGCAACCGTACGAAGAATCATTTATCTGACGAGCCCGACCGTAACGATCCACCGCTTAAATGTACACCGCGTGCTCATGCAATATTCCGCGTCCTCCCCGGCCCCCAACATAAGCCTTAAGCGCAATGCGAATAACGAGCGCACCCGAGAAATTCGCCGGTTAATTGAACCCCGATGGCCTTGGTAGCTTGACTTTCCCCCACTCAGAATTCACGATCGAAAGCGACCCCTTGAAACGCGTGCGATTTCACTGAGGAAAAAAAGGGCTGCGAATTAAAATTTAAAATATTTGGTTCGACCGACCAAAGTTGCGCTAAGACTGTAATTTTACTGTTTCTAATTAGAGACACTTAATGATGAGGTAAGGAGGTCGTTTTTTCACCTGCTTCGCATATGCATCATTCAATTATTGATGAATTTTTTTCTCCCCTTTTTCATTCGAGATCGGTTTTCTGGGGTAGAGGAATTTCGACCGATTTATTCTGAAAATATGGTCTAATTGAGCCGATGCGAATCGATGGAGAGCGTCGCAGCGACAGTTGTCGCTTTGCGAAAGCCCGGCCGTGACTAATCCGCTGGCCACTTTTTCGTGGCGCATAAGTTTGGCGCAATTAACAACGGGTTGCCCGAGGTTGTCGTGTCTGTCACGAAAACCAAAATCGATAGCCACGCGCGCCACGCGTGACCTACCTGTTTCCGCGAGCCCGAGTTTCTGCGAACGCGCGACTGTCCAACAGCTCAGGAAAATAGTTCACATTGTTTCGTCGCTGCCTGCACTCCAATTACCCAAGCGTACTCTTTGCCCGCTTTTTACGCAGAAAAGCCTTTTCTTCGTCCTGAATTTTCATCAACTTGCAGTTGTGTTACGAATCCTTCATCACCGATGATTTTTTTTAATTACTGCGTTTTCGGTTTTAATCGAGAAAGTACGAAGAATGAATTCATTCGAAAGTGTAATAGGGTTTTTCCTTAGACTAGCACTTGAGCTGCAACAAGAAAAATTATCCGGGAGAGTTGTATAAAAAAAATACGTACGTTATTGAAACATTCTGGATATTTTAGTTTATATATATATAAATAAATTTATGTCCCTTTTTTTGTGATTCTATAACTCTTGAACCACTTGGCCGAATTCAATGAAATCTTCTATACCATATTCGTCTTATTCCAAGGTTTGTTTATAGCTATAGAAGATTGTCCTTTCTGCACTCCACCCACGCATTATCTGTATGCATCGAAATCTTTGACCAATTTTTCATAATTGTTCCATAAGATATTATATGATATATAACATATAATATATAATATATAACACAAAAAATTACAAAATCTCACAAAGTCACAAGAAATCCAAAAATCATGAAGTTTCACAAAATCCTAAAGTCACAAAATTACGAAAAATCATAAGATCACAAAAATTCATAAAAATTGAAGTCACAAAATCAACAATCGCATCAAGTCACAAAATTGAAAAATTATAAAACTTCACAAAATCTCACTAAATTACAAACAATTGTAATCTTCCCTTATATTTTTAGTTTTTCAATTATTTTTCTAGCCTATATATTTAAGATTCTAAGAATAATATCATATCATACAACCGATTAATGAATTTTATATAAAGTATAATAGATATCATAAAGTTCGATAAAATTTTATTTATTTAGTAAAAGATATTGCTATACAAAAAACACAATCTTCAAAAACAAAATTAACAATAATTATTAAAAGAGAAATCAATGACATTTAATTTGTGAATTCAGACAAATACGATCTGATTGGAAATTTTAATGAGATGTTGGTACAAAACTGACATGCACAATATAAACATTCTTTTTCTCTTATTACCTATTTGAAACTTAGATTGTTTTTATTGAGTTAGACAATAATGTTTGCCATTAAGACAATAATAATGAAAATATTGTATAATACAGTATTAATAAATAATGAAAAATTAGAAATTTCATAGACTATTTATCGAATTTACTCTCATTAGAATGACAAATTGTAATTATTTTTAAATTATTAATTTGTAAATATTAAATTACGGGTAGCGAAGCACGTGGAGACAGCTAGTATATGATAAATTAGTAACTTTTCTTGGATAATGCTCCATTTTGATTCTTCATATTTTTAATAATTTTTCGATCCCTTGAAGCCAAAAATATTGAATATTTATTTTTCGTTTCTTGTTTTTATTCTTTCTGCCTTTTATTGAGCCTTTATCAGGAAATTATATTGACATTAAAATAATGTCCTTATTTCAATCCAAATCCTGTAATATCTGACAACAAATTTCACTACTTACAAAATATCCTTATGACGCATTTCTATTTTTCGTATGTAAAATGAGGTTCGTTTATTTCACTATAACACTTTTCAAACTTTAGAAATGAATCATGAAGAAATTATGTAAGTAGCAAAATTTTTGCGAGATAATAATGAATTCGAATGTTAAATAGAAAATTATTTGAATGTAAATGTAGTTTCCTGATGAGGATCTAACAAAAGGCCGAAAGCTTGAAAACAAGAGAGAAAAATGAGTTGTTTTTGGCTCCAAACGATTGAAAAATCATAATAATTATGATAAATTATTAATTATTGTCCCGATTTATATCGAATTTCGAATTTTCGTATATTATTTCAAACTTTATGGTTGCATATATTGAATTGCAATACTTTATTATCAATGTATTTCGATTTGAGAGAATTCGGTATTTTGTAACTTCCTTTTTTTCAAAACTCACAATAAGTCCTTGAAATACTAATGTCGTAAACAGTGAATCTTTCAAATTTGAAAACAACCTTAAATGTTTTTTCTGTAGCTTAGTTTTTCCCTGTTTTTATATATTATTTACTGTTATTTGAAAATTTCTTGTCACAAAATTTTAAAGAATCTCCTGAATTTGTAAATATGGAATAAAGTGACCAGTACTGGCACTGACTTATTTTTGGTTAATTTCTTCCGTGTTAAAAAATGAAAATTTCAAAGAAATGATTACTTTTTCATTGTATATTCAAGCTATTAAAACTGATCATTCAAGGAATTGACTAAATTAAAAACTTTCTTTTGGCGTGGCTAATTATGTGAGTAGAAAAATCGCTACGCTTAAAATTTCCAATATTTATTGAAAAAATATCAACTTGTCATCGAATTTGTAGCAAAAAGTGTTTTGAAAAAACTATAATTCAAGAATATAAAGATTTTATCAACCAAAAACTGAAAATTTCCGTATAGACTAACAGGAAATATTCAGTACATTTAAAGACAAAAGAACTATTATAATAAGAAAACTACAAAAAGTATTTGAAAAATAGTTGGTGTATGGAATTGACTACAAACAGGATGGCAATATTTCTACACTGACAGAAAAGTCACAATAGATAGATATTAAAATGAACATTATAATAATTGTTCTACAGCAAAGCCTAGAAATTGTACTGTTTTTTTTTTTTTTTGTACATGATCTAAAACTTATATACTCAATACACTGTCAAGACAAACTCGTTCCAATATTCTCACTTTGAAGGGGTAAAAAGTAAAGACGCGAATCAAGCTATCTTCAAATCCAATTAGCTGTCATTACCTCTCCTTCCAATACCATCCGTCAAAAGAGAATGTTTTACAAGGCCCTGATTTCTGCCAATCTCTATGACTATTTCTTCCTATAAAAAAAATTTGAAAAAGTTCCACGTCAATTGCTATTCCTTCGTATTGAAATTTTTCAATCCAAGTGTCCTGGTTCTCCACCGAAGCTTTTCAGGTTTGCCCCGGGAATATGGAAAAAGGGTATCGAATGAAATTCTTGCGTGCCATCCGAAGCTCGCGCTTGTGTTTACGTTCGGTAGCACGCCCGATCAACGGAATAACGAGTTGTCATATGAGGCAAAAACGAGAGAATCGATAATTCGACTCGGCGCACGTTACTGTGAGCGCACTCGTGCCCATATGTGGGCAGCGTGGAAAGCACGTAGAGCCCTACGCCGGTGAAGCGGAAACTTTCTTCCTAGCAGTTAGGTAAATCGGCGCAGTGCTGCGCTTCTATCAACGTCAATCAAATGTCGTTTGAAATAGATCAGCCACTTGTGTCGCTGATCGCAGAATTCAGGACACACGTGTCGAAACGTTTTCATCTTTATAAACGCAACGTGCGTTCTGGACCTCATACTCGGCAAGCACCATCTTCGATTTTTTGACCCGATTCTTTCATGTCTGTGAAAATTTTTTTACTCTCTCAATTTGAATTTCACTGACTGAAAAAGAGAAAAGTGAGCTAGTAAAAATTAATGAAAAATCACTAATGGAAATAGTGATTTTAACTTACTAATTAAATTAGTAAGTTAAATGAATTCATCAATAATTTATAGTTGATTTTACTATTTCTTAATCTAACTTGTGAAATTCCAATAACATGATCGTGAATCACTCACCTTTTTATCGAATAAGTAAAAATTTCATTAATTCTGTCTTTTTTTTATTTTACATTTTCCTGAGTATCATCAAGACCTCCCAAAACTCATAAAAGTAAATATTTCGTGCGGGTGTGTCACGCGAACTCGACAAAACTTTATCATTCTGTTCAGCGCTTGCTTGTTCTATCTCACTCTCCTTTTCGTGACTCGAACGCAGTTCTATAGTTTTGGTCAGAACCTACCCCAAAAACTCTTCCGTTAAGTCCGCCCGAGAAGCACGCGGCGACGCAACCTCACCCAACATCTCCCTTTCATGCGCGATTTCCCGTATACAACTACCGACTTATTCGAACAATGCTTCGCGAAAAAAAATCGATTCCAATACGACTGCACTCGAACACGTTTTTTTCGTCTGTCACTGAACTATTAGATTATTTTGACATTGATAAACTTTAAACAAGTAGTTTCAATGTAATTTTAACCAGTGCAAAGGTATTCACTAAAACTGAAAGAAAAACCTAATTTATATTTTTAAAAAATGGAGATGAATTCAAAAGTTCAATACTTAACGATTTTTCAATGAAATAATATCCTACACGTCTGAAATCATCAACTGCAAGGTCAGTACAATGTAAAAAATGTGTAACTTTTGCAGCTAATGTAAAGTATACTTTGATAGGATGAATAAATAAATCGGTGTAAACTTCGGCGCATGGGCCTTATCCTGCCTCGTAAACTGCCTCGTAAATTCTCGAACCCACATTTATTAAGAGCGCCGCACAATGCCGAGCTGAAACAAATGATTCCCCTCGCTTTTGCATAAGAGCAGCTGAATTCGCGTCGGGTTCGAAAACAACCGTGTAGGTATCGCGACTCACGCATACACACAATTACCAATTACGACATCTTAATTGGTTATTACCATCAGATATTGCGGAGGATAAGAAATTCACGGATAAACAGGGATTCTCGCGCGAATTGCCGTTATGAAAATGGAATTAGCCTCATTTCAATGTTTCATCGTTAAAGGGATTTTCTCTTGGTTCGTTGCTGTTTTTGAGGTGACTCGACTCGCTTTACATGTACTCCTAATAGTCCTAATGCAGGCACGCAGGCAGAGAGAAGTTTTGGGGTTTAAACACCTTCTGAAAAGAGGAGAAAATTGATTGTTATTTCGTGTGAAAATAGAAAATGTTATATTAATAAATAATAAAAATACAAGTTTCAGAAAATTAAAAATGATGGAATGAGTAAAAGTTATCAACAATGTACTTACTGAAATCTAGGGAAGAAAACATGCAAGTTTTCAAAATTAAAGGATATTTAACATTTTTAATTTATGTAACTATTGAATAACAATCATTCAAGTTATAGAAAAATTTTTTATTTCAAATAAAATAATAATCATAAATGTTTGGCTAGGTCAATGTAGGAAATAGAAATTTGAGTAGAGGTTTCAATCCGGTGAATTATAAAAAAAAACATAATTTAAGAAAATGCTGAAAATTTGTTAAAAATTTGAATTCTGAAGCATCAAACTCTGTATATCTAGATAAAAATCCATAACGATACAGGAAAATCTTTCGAGTCACACAAACTGAAGAATTTTATTACTGAAAGTAAAAGCATTGTATAGAAAGGCTGTCTTCTAAAAAATCTGAATAAATGCGTACGATTCAGAAAACACTTGGAATTCAAGACCACTGAATTCCAAAAATCGTATATATAGCAATCTATAACAATACTAAAAATTTATGAAAATACTTGAAAACAGGAGGAAATCTTATGAATAATCAAAGTGATGCAATAATGCGAGATATCTATAAAACATGAAATATCTATACAGGATGTCCCAAAGTCAACAATTAATATTTCAGTTGTTTATAGTTTATGAAATTCTAAGACGAATTTTCCTTTGCCATTTTTCGCAAAACTTAAAATCAACAAAGATATTCGAGTTTGAAATTTCACCAACAAACGCGCTCTTACGAGGAGTGGGGATAAAAACCACAGACCAAAGTTTACTGAAATTTTCTGCTTATTTTTTTGAATAGAAAAGTTCTTTGCAGTTTTTCAAAACACTCAAAACCAAAAAAGATGCTTAATTTTTTAATCCGAGAAATCTGATTGGTTAAAACTTTTAACTCGAATATCTTTTTTGATTTTGAGTTTTTTGAAAAACTGCAAAGGACTTTTCTACTCAGATAAATATGCAGAAAATTTCGGTAAATTTTTGTTCATGGTTTTTAACCCCACTCATTGTAAAAGAAAATTTATTTGTAAAATTTCAAACTCGAATATCTTTGTTGATTTTGAGTTTTGTGAAAAATGGCAAAGGAAAATTCGTCTCAGAATTTCATAAACTATAAACCCCTGGAATATTTAATGTTGATTTTGGGACACCCCGTATACAGGTAATTTTTTCACAAATCCATGAAATTACTGAAAATAGCTTGAAATTTGAATTCTAGAGCATTAAATCCTAGAATTCTTTGTAGCAATAAAAAAAATACAAAATTGTCCTTTAAAGTTTGATGATTATTAGAAAAATTGGAGATATACTAGAAATATTTCAATACTGGAAAACTATGTAGAGATAATTTTCTCAGAAATTAATGAAAATTTAAATCTTAGAAAAAATAATTCAAAAAATCCATATAAAAAACTAGAAAAACACTAGAAAATTTTTTCAAAAGTCTAAGTACCGAAAATCTACATATTTCAAAATTACGTCTAATGAAAGTCATTCGAGTACTAATAATCGTTGAAATTTTTTATAATTTACCATCTAATTCTAAAGTTTTCTATGTAGATCTATAAAAATACTGAAAATCTAATAAAATTCTAGGAAATTCTTTAAAATTTTGTGAATAACATACAATATGAAAATTCTACAACTTCATGAAATACCAAAAATCTGTGATGTTTCAATTTTCTCAAAAATTCGTTAAATTGAAATATTTTAGAACTTTGATTCCTAGAATATCGAATTCAAGAAAGCTGAATAAAAATCCTACTGATATGAGAAATTCTTCAACTTCGCATACAAACAAGAATAATGAAATATACCAAGAGTTATAAAATAAAAATTTTAATCGCGAAAATCACAAAAATCGAATCCCATTACATATAACAAGAACATGGAAAATGTGCGATTTTCGATTCCAAAATTCTGGAATTCAAAAACAGAACAGTCGTTTTCTTGTCACCATATATGTATGTCAATATATTTTTTCAAAAAACTCCTTCCGAAAAGTTTTTTCTGCCTACATCACTTTCCTCATGTAAAACACTACCGAAAAGACTAAAGTATATTTTCATCATATAAATTTGCAAATAAATTATGAAACTTTTTTCTTCTATAAATCTTTTTTCTACAGTTTCAATTTAAAATATACGTGCATCATACGTTTTGCCTTTTTGCTCGATTAAAAAAAATTTTACTACATTTATTTTTTATTCATCTGAAGAGTAAATTCGTCAAAGAAAACTGTGTAGAAAAAAGTTTTCGGAAAACTCAAGTGTCAGTAAAGAGTATTCAGGAAATTTTTTTCGGAAAACTGCATGTAAGGGAAATCGTGCAGGTACCTTGTAGCTGGCGAGGATTAAAAGCGACGTCGTTTTTCACGGGTCGATTGTTATGCATCGGGCAAACCTCGTATCTCGTCTTCGATGCGCGAAATACGTGCCCGCGTGCGCACGTGGGCCGCACTTTTAGTGCGTACGAATAAGCGGGGTCGTTGACACGGTACACTTTTATATCGCCGTCCACAAACCGAACAGTTTACGGTTTAGCTCCTACAGCCTTGTCTATACGCGAAGCCCGTGCGTGCTTTTTTTTCTTTCCTCCCAAATTGTTCCCACGCCCTATTGTGTTGCCACTTGATACGCCGATTTGGCTTCCGCTTTCGCACTCGCCGATCACGGCGTTGAACAAAAGATCGCGAATAGCTTATAATCTTAGTGTTATTTCTGAGTAATAATGCACTGAAAAGAAAAGGATTTGCTCTTACAGCAAAAAAATGTGCTGTTTCAACATAACCTGACAGAACAAATTTTTTTTGCATCAGTAACTTATTTTTTTGTTGTCCACGCAGAGAGAACTGGTTTGGTTACAGCAACCATTGGTTTGGTAAAATATGAACCTACCAAAGTTTTGAGTGCTACAACCAAATCTTTGGTTGTGACAACCAAAGCTTTTATTACAGCAACTAATGCTCAATTCCTATGACTGATACTTAAGTTGCAATAACCAATAATTCGGTTATCTTATCTGAAGTTTTGTTGTACTACCCAAAACTTCAGTAAGCTCATATTTTACTAACTCAATGGTTGCTGTTACTAAAATTTTCTCTCTGTGCAATAAAACTTTTTTGCTGCTTGAGCACAATCATTATGCATAAAATTCCATTCCATAGTTATTGTGCTCTGGTATCGAAAAGGATTTTTCGAGGCAACAAAAAAAAAGCTACTGCTGGAACGGAAATTCGTTATATCAAGTAAGGTTCAAACATCGTATCTTTTTGTTAATACAGCGATTTCTATTTTTTTTTTTTTTTTTTGTGGATAATAAAGTGTCATGAAATTTTTTAGTAATCTTGAATTGAAAAGTTGTGTCAATTATTTTAATCCTGATATTGTAAGTTTATCAAAAAATATAAAACTCGTGATTTTCCTGTTTCTCAAATCTCAAAAATTAACGGAAACACGTCACTTTAAAAGTCAAACATAATGACGACATTTGCGTGCTCAGTATGTATTCATTTATGCAAAATTCAAAATTTATGTATTCTTTGGAATGATCAATTATCATTAAAGAAACAATAAAATCTTATAAATTTTTTTAGGATATCATATATATGTATGTCGCCAAATTTCATTCTTTGTTGCATGCATTTTCCCAGTTGAGAAACAATAAAAAATTTTATTGAGGTTTTTTTAAAATTAGCGTTAAATAATTTTCTATGATTCTAGAAATATTTTTCTTTATTAAGGGGGTCTCCTTATCCATAACCAAAAAAAAGGTATTTTTTCCTCATTTTTTTTAAAGCAGAAAATAAAAACGCAGGACAACGATTTTTCGTATATTTTGAGTTACACATCTAAACTTTTGAAAACAATTTTTTTGTTTGAAAACAACGAAAAATTTCGGAGTAATCGAACATCTCGCGCAGCGTCTCTCCACGGACAAGTAAATTTTGCGTGCACGATATTATCCAAAGTTTTCATTTGAAACACACATATTATATATTTTTTTTATCAGTAGAGTCACGTGCTTATAGTGAACCTAAAAAATGGTAAGAAAAATTTTTTTTAATGATTTTTGAGTCACTTTTCAAAAAAATCGAATTTTTCATTTTTTTTTTTTTTTTCGTGTGAAATGCGTTATATATAATGAAAATAAGTGTTGTATTATGTAAATTAGAGGTTCACTATATGCGCATTTTAATTAACTAAAAATAAAAAAAAGATTTACAGTAATAGCTTGAATGGTTCTTTTTTAATCGTGCAAGCAATTTTGAAAAATGTGGTTTCGAGAAAACTTCGATTATTCCGAAAATTTCCGTTGTTTTTAAATAAAAAAAATTGTTTTAAAAAGTTTAGATGTGTAACTAAAAATATACGAAAAATCGTTATTCTGCGTTTTTATTTTCTGCTTTAAAAAAAAAATAGGACAAAGTACCTTTTTTTTGGTTTTGTATAAGGAGACCCCCTTAATGTGGTCACTTCAATTATTTATTGTAAGATCGAGGAATAAAATTGAAAGAAAATAGGATAGAAATCAGTGATAATCATAAAGATATGTAAAATTATTAAAAAAAATTATTGATTGTTCAATATGAAAAACAATGAACAGCTAAAAACTTTTATATAATCACAAAATTTTGAACAAGAAAAACTAAACGTTATACTCTAGAACTGAACTCTTACGTGACCTATCTAAAAAATTTTTATTTTAGACTCGAAATTCCATTCTTACTGAACTCAAGTAAAAAATTTTTCTTAACAGATTACAGGGTTTGATCGTAAGTCCAAATCAAGCGTTAGAATGTAATTTGTTCAAAAAATATATTCGTTTTAATCAAAAACAGTATTTTTATGGACGAATTGAATCATGTTGAATTTTGCCTAATTAAAGCTTCAGAAAACCGAAACTTTTTAAAGATATACTTATTTGAAGAATATTTTTCTTTAAAAAATCCCCTTTAACACGCTGCACAATATTTAACTAACAATAAAATACTTTAACAAAAAACACATTTTTGCTACCATATGGCGTAAAAAGACTATGTGATTTCATGTTTATTTACAGTAACTCCCATAACTCATCATGTTCTTCGATATTTTCTACCAAATATGAGCTTGCTGTTCTCATCAGTAAAAATTTTTAAAATTTAAACAAAAGGAGATTTTTTTTCTGCATACTTCATTTATCATTTCTATGAAATAGAGTCTTATAATAAACTTTAAAACATATCAAAAACTTTTTTAATCCGCATCATAAACCCATTATCACATAACTTCAATTGGTTAAGAAATCATGCAACTTTTTTTCCATTCATTCCTTACGATTCGCAAATTTCAAATTCCTCAGAAAATCCAAGGAAAATTGAAGTCCGAAGGGTCACAAAAAGGGTCGAAAACCACTCGAAAAAAATGAAAGAAAAGGATGAAAATCTCGTTAAGAAGTTATTCGGCGCTCTCGTAAAAGTTGGCAATTCTTAGTAATTTGCGTTTCTGCAAAGTTGAACGGATTGAGGAAGATGAATGGCACGAATGAAACGCTTGAAATGCCGCGAGTCCCAGTGAACGCGGTCATTATCAACTAATTAAGGAGAATCTTACAAATGGCAGGATTCGAGTTTGGGGCGTCGAAGAGGGGAAAAAATCACTGTATAACGAAAGAGGGGGGAGGGGTTGATGTAGGGGAATAAGAAGAGGGGCAGAGGGAGGGGGTAAGGTGAGCGAGTGAGAGAGAAGAAAAGAGGAGAATAGAAGTAAAAGACGAGTTTTTGCGAAGTGATTCGTCGAACCAATCAGGATTCATACGAGGGGAAAGTCCTGCGAGGAGGGCACTCATATTCGGTGAGTGACCCTCACCGCGACTCTCGGCGACTAGTGACTACCGACCAAACATTTATACGTCTACTGCCTGGGCTGAAAATATCGCTCACCACTGGCCCATGACCCTCCCCAACATTGGAATGTACAATGGGCAATCGCGAAGAATAAAAAAAAATGGAAAAAATGAGAGAGCGCCGCCACTGGAACGGCACTTGCTCGAATTTCGCGGTACGCATTGTGGTAGGTCAAGAATAATGTTTTGCCAAGATTATTTTCTTTGATGAGGTTTATGGTTTATACAAATTGAATTGTTCGCGAATTCAGAAACTTTGTTTATTCTGTTAAAATAGTAATCATAGAAAGAGAGAAATATAGTAACGTGTAAATTTTTTATTTTCAATTGAGATCCAAAGTTTTCCAGATTTGTGGATTTGACGTAGATTCCAATTTTACTCCATAATTCACTTGATTGAAACAATTTTCCAAATTTTTTTCTCCTACTTCATCTTAGCTGATGATAATAAACATTAAAACAATCATTAAAACATAAAAATCATTAATAAATAATAATATCACGTGAAATAATAATGAATTTCATCCAAATTTGGGGAGGGGTTTGAATTTCCGAAACTCCATTCACTATCAACTCAGAACGTTTCTACTTTATCAACTATTTCTAGTTACGGAAAACATCAATAATTTGGTCACAACAAACAATACCAAATAGTTACAAATTTTACATTTCTTCTCAAACTTAAACTTCAGTTGTCATAACCAAAAATGCAGTTGTCATATTTTTTTTTATTTGTTTGGTCTATATCCTACTTAATATTAAGTAGCTAAAACCAAGTCTTTCCATTTTATTCACGAAATGGAACTCGACAATGGCGCCCAGCTCGACAAATTTCTGATAAGCAAAGTACCTCGAAAAAAGCTGGACCGCGAAATCCCATAATTTCCTCGATGCCTCGCGGTGATCGCGGATTCGCCACGACGGAGCAATGGATTCGGAACACGGGTAAAACTTGGGCTTCGTCGCTAAGCGCGCGCTGTCCAACTTTTCGTGCTTCCTCCCATTCCCTGATCGGTTCGTCGACACCGCCGGGAACCGAGATTGAAGCCGAAGGACGTATATACAAGCGTACACGAGAAATCTTTGCTTTTAATACACGCTAATAAAAATGTTGATTTCATTACCAAGAGCTTAAAACTCCACGGATTATACATTTAAAATTAATAACTGATACGGAGTACAAGTTTCAAAGTATTGAATATGAGAAGTGATGAGAAGTAACTGGTTAGTATCTAGAACCTTGTGTGACGTTTTTTCCAATCTTCTTTCTACTCAAAAATTTCCAATCAACTTTTTCAAAAATAACTTTTTTCCACACATTTTTATTTTTTTCTACATGACTTTTTTCCATTACCGTTTATTTCTAACGAATCTTTTCCACACTTTAGTTTCAAATTTTAATGTTTAAAAATTTATTGTCTTCTTTTTCCATTCAGTATTTACGTACGACTTATTGACAGCCTTTTGTTTCAACTGTCAAAATATATAAGCTGTAAAATTTTTCTGTATATCGGAATTGATTCATGATGAATGCAGAGCTTGTTGAGGGTGTAAAGAATCATTTCTTGAACATAAACGGTTATTTGTACTAAAAAGTAATAGTAGTTTTGAGACATCACAAAATCTTGACAAATTTTTAATGCTATTTCTACAAAAAGATAATAATAAATGTCTGCATTAACGACAGTTGCCTTCTTAATGTTCGTACAAACAGATAGCATTCTTTTTGATTAAGTATCCAAAAAATCCAAAGATGACATACTTTTTCATTAAAAAATTCATTAGAAATGAAAGTTAGTGGAAAAAAAGGCAAGTGGAAAAAATGTGCTTCAGAAAAAATGGTAAGTGGAAATAAGTTCCAGTGGAAAAAATTCAGGTAGAAAAAATTGATTGGAAAAAACGGTATACAATCTATCTAGAAATACATGGTTAATGAAATTCTGATTTTGTTTCAATACACACTGAAATAAATCTTATATTTTTAACACCAATTGAAAGTAACTGCAGAATCTCCGATTTCATTATCTTTTTTGGGGTGTTCGAACGCTTCCCGAAATTCAGGTAAAGTTCATTATTATTTCATGTGAAAGAAATGAAAATGATGAATTGAAAATAATAAAAATTAAAACAATAATCAAAGAAAGGATCTTTTTTTTATTAATTACTTTTTCAAATGTAGCAGCCAATAGAAATAAGAATAAAAAATAATGAAAATAGGTGAAAACAATCAAAAAAGTACTTACTGGAATTCGAAGGACTAAACAAATGGTTTTATGTTAGTTCTCAAATTTAATTAGAATACAAGATTCTAAATTTCACTAACTCAATAATAACAGCGATCCTGGTTTCAGAAAAATCATAATTATAAACGTTAAGCTGAGATAACGTAGAAAAAATAACTTTTAAAAAATTGTTTCGATCTAGCGATTAATTAAAAAAAAAATAAGATTTTACGAAAATTTGCAAAATCTAAGAAACTTAAACTATAGAGCTTCCAATTCTATAAATTAAGACAGAAATCCATGAAAATTCCAAACAGTACTTCGAATCATAAACGAACTGAGGAAATACTACTAAGTATCAGAATGAAAAATCTGAAAAAATACGTGCCATCTATGAAACTCTAAATTGTAGATCGTGGAATTCTAAAATTACACATACCAAAAATTCATAGGAACACTAAAAATTTATAAGAATACTATAAAACGCTACAAAATCTTTTCAACACTTAAGCAAATACAAAAGTAAAAAAAATAATGAGATTTTCAAAATCTACATAGATGTAACTTTCTCAGACATCTTCAAAAATATAAGAAATATATTGAAATAAGAAACCAGAGCATAGAATTCTTATGTAGCAATTTACAAATAAATCAGAAGTCCATGAAAATACTCGAAACTCAAAAACATTGTGAAATTCAATAGTTCAGCATCGACTTTTTGAAATTTGTATAGTGAATTATATAATTCTAAAAAATCTATCAAAATACCAAAAAAATACGAAAAAATTGTATGGATAACATGAAATATACGAGGTTTGTTCAAAAAGTATCGCGAATTTCATGTTTTTTCAAGAATTATTTATTTATTCATGAATATCTATTTTGTCCCCTTCAAAGTA
>JAPYZL010038057.1:0-16290 GCA_030522825.1 Platygaster orseoliae
GACTTTTCTCTGACTTTTCTCTGACCACGCGTTTGCTAGGGTATATATCAAAGACTTTTTCTTCTCTATTATCAACACTAAACTCAGTTTCATACGATCTGTGAAGTGGTATATAAGCGTGAATATTTTCAACTTAGGCGAATCCTAAAATTTACCAGACTCCGTGAAGAAACTTACTTGAAGTAACAATTTGATACTCATAATATAGATGTTATATATATATATATATATATATATATATATATATATATATATATATATATATATATATATGAAAATGTACAGTTCACTGGCTGAAATAAAACTGAGAGTATAAAATAATTTTGTGATTAGGTTTTCTTTCTTTACCCACCGTGCTTGACTCTCCTAGCCGTGTACAAAAAATCAAAAACATGATTTGTAGAAAAAAAATTAACGAAGTTACCAGTATCATTCAGATCCCTTTTGGTATATTCTGTAAATAGAAATTTATCAAGGTTACCGTAAAAAATGTGGATAGAAAATTTTGATTAATCTTCAGAGGAACTAACAAATGTTTCAATTATTATATTTATAAATTACTATTTTAATTTGCTTAGAACATGACAAGTAAATCATATACAAGACCATCGTTTTCTATGGAAAAGTGAGTGAGAAATTATGTAGACTATGATGAAATTTCCAGTTAGGGTAATGTACTATAAAATGTAATAGTATTAAAAAATATTTTCGTATGACGATTTACTAACCCTATTACACACACATTCCCTAATCATTGCAGTATCGTAATATGTGAAAAATAAATTGTTTGACCCTAAAAGATCAAACAATGCCAAAAGAAATCCAATTGAATTTCCAAGTACGAATCTAATTGGAAAACTTACCATTTCTCGAATTGGATTTCTTCAGTACTGTTACAATGAAAATTTCGCAAACTTTTAAAAAATCTCCCATTATTCAGATTCTCAATCCTTTAACATAAAAACTAAAAAATAACCAAAACTTTTCAAATCCCCTTCTACATTTTTACCTATTCTGCACAATTTCCCAAGGTATCACGAAATTACCTTCATTTTCAGATAGTCTTAAAGATTGCGCAAAATTTCCCGTAAAGGCTTGAGACTCAATCAATTTCACGTACGAAAAACACGTTGTAAAAAAGTGCACGAGATACACCTGTATGCGCAATGCCCTATTTCGAGCCGACTTTTCCCTGCAACCACTCCTCGTTTTTGACCCATTCCATTGCGCTCCGCTTTGTTCCAGCGGACGCGTGCCTCTTTGCAGCCGAAATTCGTGGGGGCGTTGGCCCCAAGCACGATCCTCAAAATTCATCTTTCATAATTAAAATTTTCAAAGAAATTCTCAAAAAAGTCCTCCAATTTTCAAATTTATATTTACATTTCTATAAATAATTAATATGCTGCTGATGGCAATAAATCAAATTAAGCATAAACTGATTAATGAATTTAGATAACTTAGATAATGTCTAAAATTTACAAAATTAATAGTCTTACTATTTTATGCAAAAAGTCACGTTGTATGGCACTCAAAATGAAAACCTCCCAAAATTCAGACAGTAAAACATTCATTCTTTCTTCCTAAAAAATAGATAAATGAGCTACAATCCGCGTTTGGCGACGATTACTCAATCGAGCTTGTCGAATAAATTAATTGACTCGTCGCTTATGTTAATCACGATGAATGAGTCCTCAGGCAGTGCTGAATTTATTAGGGATGCCCTTCTTGAATATATTACATTCCATTTGAAATTCATGTGTAGGATCCTTATCACGATGATAATGAAAGTTAAGAGCCTATATAATAAATTATATTCTTGAAGGTACATGATATGCTTTGGTGGGGGGGGGGGTGTAATTCATTGACCCATCATTCATTAAAAAATATAAGGTTTTTTTTTTTAATTTAAGATGTCCTCTAAATTGAAATTTAATTTAATTGGAAGAATAATAGTTTGAAGGTATAAAATATGTTTAATTAATTCATTAATATGATCAATGAACAGAATCAATGGACATATGAATTAACATCCAATCGGAAAAATTAGGGAAATACCCAGAAAATAGTAATGTTTCCATTTGTTTCTAATATTTGTTTATATTTTCCAACGTTTTCTATATCTCTAACAAAAAATTTCAGTTATATTTCAATTTAAAAAAAATTTCAATGAAAAATTTTTTTAACAGAATCTCACATACATAAAAACTCTAAAATTGATATTCTACAAATTTTTCAAGTCCCGATATTCTTGATTTGCAAATTTTCTCCAGTCAAAAATTGATGTATCACGGACATCACACGATTGTAACGTTCGGGATCGAAAAAGTGCGCCGAGATCGAGAGCGTGCCCGAGATGCACCGCTCTCATTTTTTTCTTCTTTTTTTCAATTTTTTTCCTTTTGACCGGTTTATGCGCGTGCCACTTCAGGGCCGTACGGTGCACCATATAATGATATTAATACCCAACCCAAAAATACTTTTCCATAAAAATCGACCCGTAATTGAAACTCGTCTCGTTTTCCGTTTTTTCGTCTCGCCAAAAGGATTGTATTTCGCTTTTTTTAGACCCTTCGAAAAAATGTTGCTTCTGGATTTAACTAGAAAAAAAATTACACAAGAAACCGGATAACTGTGTAGTGAGCGAAAAATGATACAAAATACTGCGTATTTTGGCAAAACGGAATACTCTGGAGACTGAAGTAATACTTGATTTTTTTATCCTGGGTGACATTGCAGGTGAATCTTGAGATTTATTTATTCTGAGTATTTTTGATTTAAGATGATATACTTTTTTTGATAAAAAAACAATTTTAATACAGTTTTGTAGCTTTTGAAAATTAGTCAAACTTCTTTGTATTAGCAAATATAAACATCGTTTTAAAAAACAATCGAATTCTTCCCAAAGTCAGCAAAAATATGCTTAGAACTTCTGAAATGTGTAAATAATGTTTGTTCTCGACGATAAATATGCTCAAAAAATTTATGTACAATAATAAAAAAAGGCTGAAAGTATCTTTTTTTGAAAAAAAACCATCTGTTTCAGAAGTTTCACGAAATTCAACTTAAGAAATACCCACTCAGCAACCAGACTTTGTCTGGTGAATAAAACATTGCCCTGACACAGGCGTTACATTCACGATACGTTATTATTTTTTCGTATTAAACTATGGTATAATATTGTAAATTATACATTTTTCCTTAGAATTATCAGGAATTATAAAATTTCTTTTTCCAAAGATATTTGGTTATTGAAATATTTAATTTCCGCAATCGAAAAACGAAAACTCAAGAAATTTCATTGAAAATATCTAAATTCAAAATGTATAAAAATTTGTATTATTGTTGTAAATCACAGAATTGCAAATATCGATAAAATTAAACATTGTAAATTTGCGAACTATTGCTATCAAAGTCCAAAAAAAATTGATACTGAAATGTAAGATTTTGAAGTATCTGACAATGAGTCATTTAAATCAACAAAATTAGAATTAAAACCTACAGATACGAAATTCAAATTACTTTAGTATGTTTCACATGTTTAATTTATTTTTACAAATGATTGTTGATTATTGAAATATTATTTTTGCAATCGAAAAACGGAAATCCAAGAAATTTCACTGAAAATATCGAAAATGAAAATGTATAAAATTTTTTATGATTGTTGTACATCATTTAATTGCAAATATCGATTAAATTTACCATTTGTGAGTTTGCAAACTTTTTCTATCAAAGTCCAAAAAAAATATTGATGCTGGAATTTAAGACTTCGAAGTATCTGACAATGAGTTATTTCAGTCAACAAAATTGGAAATAAATAACCTACAGATATAAAATTCAAATTATTTTAGTATGTTAAATATGTTCAATTTATTTTTACAATTAATTGTTAGTTATTGAAATATTTAATTTCTGCAATCGGAAAACGAAAACCCAAGAAATTTCATTACAAATATCGAAATTCAAAATGAATAAAAATTTTTATTATTGTTGCAAATCACAGAACTGTAAATATCGATAAAATTAACCATTTTAAGTTTGCAAACTTTTGCTATCAAAGTCCAAAAAAAATATTGATGCTAAAATTTAAGTCTACGAAGTATCTGACAATAAGTTATTTGGATCAACAAAATTAGAATTAAAAAATCTACAGATAAAAAATTTAAAATATTTTAATATGTTAAATATGTTCAATTTATTTTTACAAATGATTGTTAGTTATTGAAATATTTAATTTCTGCAATCGAAAAACTAAAACCCAAGAAATTTCATTTAAAATATCTTAATTACATATTTATAAAATTTTTTATTGTTGTTTTAAATCACAGAATTGCAAATATCAATAATATGAACCATTTTAAATTTGCGAACTTTTTCTATTCAAGTCCAAAAAAAAGATTGATGCTGAAATTGCAGGAATTTGAAGCATCTGAGAATGAGTTATTAAAATCATCAAAATTAGAATTAAAAAACCTATATATACAAAATTTTAATTATTTTATTTATTTTTACAAATCATTGTTTAATATTGAAATATTTTATTTCTGCAATCGAAAAACGAAATCCCAAGAAATTTCATTTAAAATATCGAAATTTAAAGTGTATGAAATTTTGTATTATTGTTGTACATCATTTGATTGCAAATATCGATAAAATTATCATTGTAAGTTTGCAAATTTTTTCTACCCAAGTCAAAAAAAAAATATTTACGCTGAAATTTAAGACTTAGAAGTATCTGACAATGAGATATTTAAATCAACAAAATTAGAAATAAAAAACCTACATATACAAAATCAAAATTATTTTAGTATGTTCAATATATTTGATTTATTTTTACAAATGATTGTTGATTATTGAAATATTCAATTTCTGCAATCGGAAAACGAAAACCCAAGAAATTTCATTGAAAATATCGAAATTCAAAATGTATAAAATTTTGTATAATTGTTGTAAATCATTAAGTTACAAATATCGATAAAATTTACCGTTGTAACTTAGCAAACTTGCTATCAAAGTCCACAAAAATATTGATGCTGAAAATCAAGATTTCGAAGTATCTGACAATGAGTTATTTAAATCAACAAAATTAGAATTAAAAAACCTATAGATACGCAATTTAAATTATTTTAGTATGTTTTACATGTTTAATTTATTCTTACAAATGATTGTTGATTATTGAAATATTATTTTTGCAATCGAAAATCAAAAATCCCAGAAATTTCACTGAAAATATCGAAATTCAAAATGTATAAAATTTTGTATGATTGTTGTACATCATTTAATTGCAAATATAGATGAAATTTACCATTGTAAGTTCGCAAACTTTTGCTATCCAAGTCCAAAAAAATGATTGATGCTGCAATTTGAGACTTTACAGTATCTGACAATGAGTTATTTAAGTCAACAAAATTTGAAATAAATAACCTACAGATACAAAATTCGAATTATTTTAGCATGTTAAATATATTCAATTTATTTTCACAAATAATTGTTGGTTATTGAAATATTTAATTACTGCAATCGAAAAACGGAAACCCAAGAAATTTCACTAAAAATATCGAAATTCGAAATGTGTAAAATTTTTTATTATTGCTGTAAATCATTGAATTTCAAATATTGATAAAATTTATCTTTGTAAGATTGCAAACTTTTGCTATCAAAGTCCAAAAAAAATATTCATGTTGAAATTTAAGATTTCGAAGTATTTGACAATGACTTATTGAAATCAACAATATTAGAATTAAAAAATCTACAAATACGAAATTCAAATTATTTTACGATGTTTAATATGTTTTATTTTTTTTACAAATAACTGTTGATTATTGAAATATTCAATTTCTGTAATCAAAAAACAAAAACTCAAAAATTTCATCAAAAATATCGAAATTCAAAATTTATGAAATTTTTTATTATTGTTGTAAGTCATTAAATTGCAAATATCGAAAAAAGTTTCCATTGTAAGTTTGAAAACTTTTTCTATCAATGTCCAGAAAAAAATATTAATGCTGAAATTTAAGATTTCGAAGTATCTGACAATGAGTTATTTAAATCAACAAAATTAGAATTAAAAAACCTACATCAGATACAAAATTCAAATTATTTTATGTACATATTTACGTTATATTAGAACAGAATTTTATCTGAGCAAAATTTGATGAACTGAATGAGAAAATTAATGAACCTTACATTATATAATTTCAGAGAAATGAAAAAGTTTTCCGAAATTCACAGAATTAAAAACATTTTTGGTTTTGTTATTGAGATTCATCATTTTGTAACTCACGGTAGAAAAAAACGTCTATTTAAAGCTTTTTTAATAACAAAATAAATAAAAAAAATTAGTAAAATAAAATAATGTATAGAAAGTAATATTAATAATATTGAAAAAAATTAAGAAATTAAAAAATAAATTATAAATGTTAGGAAAAATAATAAAATCACTTTAAGAAATTATATTTACAGAATTTGACAAGAAGTTGAAACTTGTTTTTTTCGAAATTTTAACTATAATTCTAATTACCGTGTTACCATTGATCAACATAAAACCTTCAGCAAATTCGCTTTGAAAATATGTCAAATCTCTGAAACTACATTTTCATTGTGACGAAAGGTGTCACACACTTGTGTTTGGTGTGTCAACCTTTAGAAATTTTTGACATCGACACGTCAATTTGATAACGAGAAGAATTCAACGTGACGCTGACGTCGATACATCGCCGGACGGGCCCATAATCGAACACGACATTATGGGTCGCGAGCCTTTTTCGCGCGACTTTTTAACCTGGAAATTCTTTCGCCAACTGACCCAAATAAAACGTTACAAGAACGTCCCCTCAAGTGAAAGCAAAGTTGGTAACCTCGCTTGCAATATTTGCCACGCGCGCAATTATTTGAAAAAAGCAATTCGTCTTCCACAACGAGAATATTTCTTCTTGAAAAACTTTTGAAAATTATTCATAAATACAACTTTATAGCAAAATAAAAATTTTTCAACAGGAAATTTAATATTAGTAATTGCAAAAATGCAATAAAAGGAATTTTAAACATACAAATCAATAAAAATATTAATAATACCATAATATTGTGTTGTCTTATTAATAATAATTTTCAAAAATAAAGTAATCAATAAAAATCAGACTAAAAACAATGAAAATAGGTAAAATTTATCTAGAATGTTTAGAATCTAGAGGACATAAGAAATGTTTATCTGTTATTTCTGAAATTGAAACACAATTCAGGATTCTTAAGTTTACTAATTCAACAAAACAGCAATCATGACTTCAGAAGAATCATAATTTATTATGAATATTAAGGTAGGATCACGTACAAAAAAAATTTTAAGGAATCAATTTTTGAAAAAACCATAATTCACTATAATTTTTAATTCTGAAGCATCAAATTCTAAAAATTTATACAGAAATTCATAGAAATCATAAATCATAAACAAAATCTTAAAAAATACTACATAGTTATATAAAGAACTGTATTCTTAAAAATCTAAATAAATACGTACGATCTATGAAACTTAGTATTCTCGACCATCGAATTATAAAAAAGGATATAAAAGTCTATAAAGGATGATAAAAGGATATAAAAGAACTACTAGAAATTTATAAGAATACTAGAAAACGTTGCAAAATCTTATAAACATTTTGGAAAGTACGAAAATATAAAAAATTTATGATATATTCAAAAGTTACGTAGATCTCATTTCCTCAGAGATTTTTCAAAGTACTAAACAATTTTTTCGATTAAAAACAATAACTTATAAATCTATAAAAATACTCGAAAATACTGCAAAATTCTATGAATAAAATAAAATACGGGAATTTCGTAAATTCATAAAATACTTTAAAAAATGTATTACTATTTAGATATTACAATTTGTACTTTTTGACGATCTGGTTGCTGTTATAAAATTTTTCAATTTGGAATTTCGGAGTTTCAAAGTTATATAAATTGTAGAGCCCAGAGTCAAACATTTTTCATATACGTATTCAATATGATACAACTCAATTTTTTCCTTTTCTGAAACTTCATGGTCTAAGCTCAATACACATTGCGTGTAATTTTTTACTACACAAATTTAAAACAATTTTTTGAATCGAATTTTTATAACGCATGCCTTCTTTGGAATACGTGAGGAATGCGTACACACTAATTTCCTCTGCTGCGAGCCTCGGAATTCGGAACAGCTGAGAAGCTTCGGCATCTTGCCACTAGAGGCTCCGCCGCAGAGCACTTCTCGCTCACTTAGAGTAGTCACAAACCGTACATTACTGAGCAAAAGCAAGACCTGTTATCTCCATTCCTCAGACAGTTACCAACGTTTATCTGGTACTGTAAGAAATGGAATGGAGATCAATCTTATTTCTGGTACAAGGTACGTACAAGTGTGTAATATTATATAGTTTTATATTTTATTATACTGAATTTGTGATAGTAAAAACTTTAAATAGTTTCTTTGCTGTCGTTGACTTCTTCCGATTTGTTGTTTTCACACTTTACCTGTGCTTCGCATTTTCATTCTGAAAATTGTGTTTTTCAATTTTCAGAATGAATTGTGAAATGAATGAATTGTGTCTGTCGTCGACTCGTCGTTGTCTATTTTGTGATGTGTTTTATTTTTTGAAGATATGATTATCAAAATTATCTGATTCCAGTTCATTGCCTCTAAAGCCCATAGAGGTAATAAAAAAAGTAGCAAAATTTCTATTCCTCAGTTACCAACGAAAATTAGTACTGTACGAAAAGGAATGGAAACCTAACCTAATTCTAGTACAAGGTACACGTTCAAGTGTGTAATATTATGTTGCTTTATAGTTGCAACAGTGGAAATTGTGCATTCGTAATTTTCATGTCTGCCATCGTTGTGTATTTTGTGATGGGTTTTATTTTTTGAAGATATGCCTATCAAAATTTTCTGATCCAGTAATTTATCCAGTTCATTGTCTCTAAAGCCCGTACATGTAATAATAAAAGAAAGTAGCAATGTTTCTATTCCTCAGACAGTTACCAACGAAAATTGGTACTGTACGAAAAGGAATGGAAACCTAACCTAATTCTGGTACAAGCTACACATGCAATTCAATAATGCTAAGTTGCTTTATATTTGCAACAATGGAATTTGTGCTTTCGGAATTCATCTTTACTAAAAAAACCAACTTTCAATGTATTCAACATCATTGAAAAAGTACTGAGTATTTTAATACCAATTTAACAAAAACACGTCATTTATGCAATGCATTTCATTGTGTAAATTCTATCTCTATTGTCAAACATGGGAGAGATACGCCGTTTTTTCGTAACATCCTGTATATTTACAATAACATAGTTTGCGCTAATTAAACGAATATGGTATTTGATATGAATTTGTCAACAATAATAACCTATCATTAAAGTTACGTCGAATTAAAATAAGCGTGAAAGTGACTCTGGTAACGAGCGCGTTCATTAGATCGTGGCAATGCATTGACTTTTATGGCAAAATTTGTTTCTTTCCAGCAGTAATTAAAAATATTTCCGCAATCGAATGCCCTTTTCCAGCTAACAGGATGAAATATTTTTGTGGGAGCTGAAACATGATACAATTATTTAATTCTAATTCAGTGAATGCTCGAAAAGATTCATAATTTGTTTTATAACTTTATTAAATTTTTTGACCCTGTTTTCGTAAATACATTTTTAACATTAGATTTTTTCAGTGTTCACTCTTCTTGTTTATAATAAACATCAGATAATAATTCGAAATTAAAATTTATCGAAATATTGTGAGTTTAACTAAACTTTATTTTATTTCACCTTGAAAATTTTACTCTGGATTCACCGATTTTTCCACTAAAATCTTTCAATGTTTATAATTAATGTTTCCACATCCTCCACAACTTTCCAAAAATTTTTTTTGTCCTCAAGTACGGATGACAACGAAATTGATGTAGCCAAAAAATTATCACTCGATCAATTGAACCTCACGTTACGCGGCAAGTTGCAAAAAGTCGTTTTACGCACTCCGAATCCACGTACGGCATTCAGTGAAGTCATCAACCAACATTACGTAGGTCCGATTGTTTGTTTGCATAATATTTATAGCCAACTGGAATCTTTCACTCGTAAAAGTGAAATGCACTGAATATTTTTTCGATGAATCGTCCAAGCGTCACGTGGAAACATTAGGTTTGTTGAAATATAACTTTAATTAAGATACGTTACGATGTTGTTATTTATACACGGATATTTTTTCATTACCCAGGATACGCTTTAATTGAATATTTATAAGAAGTTGTGAAACGTCTGCAGATTAATATGGAAATCGTCAACTTTTTTTATCTTATCGCTAAAGTCAGCGAGGCGATGGCAGTCTGTTTTCCCCAGAATTTCACCAGAATGAATATTTTAAAGAATGAAGGTAAATAATTAATTATTAATTATTAATAGTTAATAATTAAATAATTCATTATTCATTCTTTAATAAAAATAGATGTTTTTCCTCGAAAATATAGGCTAGGAGTTAATTAGAAAAAAAAAGAAAAAGAATTCGTATTTAAGCATGCTCCAGAATCACTTTCATATCCGCGAACCACACTCTCGTTATGCACGACGTCGAAATAGTTACGAAATATTTGATGCTTGCCAATTGCGACTTTATCGAGCGTGATCTGTCATCGAGCTCACGAAGTGATCATTATGGATCATTCGCCGCCGACCTTTCAAGGTGCTCGCAACTCTATATAATATTCGTGCTCTGGTTGTGTGCCCCGACACGCCCAAATAGAATCCTCGCAAATCAAAGTTTAGCAATTTTCGGCCGATTATTTGCCCTTGATTGGCTCACATTTCGATTACACCGCTTATTTCTAACATGCTAAAATAATTCACTCACGAACTTAATCTATTTTCCCATATTTCGTATTTTTTTGTCTTTCTGATCGCATGATTGGACGTCGTGAGTTCCAAATCAAGTATCGCCGCAGTAGGGCATTTTTTACAGCAGCAGTGGTTGCCAACGATTAACTTTTTTTTTGTTTTTTACTTGAAATTCAGAATTGAAGATCAGTCTGAAAAATTGAGCAACGACTTAAAATTTATATATTATCTTAAATTTAGTCAGTGCTTAAATTAATTTTCAAGCAAGCAAGTCTTAAATTAAGAGGATATGTTGATATTAGACAGTAATATTTGAATTTTAAGTCATGTCTTGATTTTGTTACATTTTTATAAAATATTCAATTTTAAAAGTGAAGCTGTTATTTAACTACTAGATTACGAAAAAAAATTTTTTTTCGTTTTTTTTATAAAGTTACTTGAATTAGTCTAACAATACTGCAAATCACTACTGTATGATTGCGTTGCCGACCATTTTCTCGAATCCCTTTTCCCGAACAGCCTTTTCCCGAACGGTCATTTTCCCGAAAACCGTTTTCCCGAATCCGTTTTCCTGAAAGGTCTTTTTTTCGAACGGCTATTTTCCCGAAAAATCCTTTTCCCGAACGGTCTTTTTCCCGAAGGGTTTTCAATTTTCCCGAACGGGAAATTTTCCTATCAGCCTAATGTCTAGAAATGCCATGGTTACGCCTTTATAATTTTTAAATTTTAGAATTGTAATAAAAATTTTAATTTATTAAATTGAATTTCAAAATTGATTTGTTAAATTAATTTAAAATTAAATTTAAAATTCAAATTTTTTAATTCAAAAATTAAATAAAATTTACAATTTTTAAATTACAAATTTTTACCATGATTCTTTTTATTGAAGACTCTTATAAAATTCATAAATGTATACAATTGAAATAAAAGTGAAATTCCAACCGAAATTCGGAAAATAATTCTTTCGAGAAAATTCTCATTTAGGGAAAAATACTTTCGAGAATAATAATAATAATAATAATAACTAATAAAACAAATAATACTTTCAGAATAATGGCGTTTCGGGAAAATAGTCATTCGAGAAAATGACCTTTCGGGAACTTGGATTCGGGAAAATTACCGAAAATCGTATGATTGTATATCACTACTGTTATATGATTATATTTTTATGAATATATTGATTTATTAAAGATATTATATTATTATTTTTATTATTTTATGATTTTATATGATTCTATAATTATATATAATCTATTCTATGGTTAACTATATAAAAAATTATATTATGAATTTATTTATATTACTTGTAAACTTCTTATATGATTGTATTATATATTATTATAATATAATATTATATATAGTTATATGATTATATTATATGATTATACATCACTATAGTATTTTTTTTTAATTAAAAAATTTATTTTAATACGGGTATAAATCATTCATTACAATTAATTTAATAAAAGTACAGTTGATGAAAATAGATGTTTTTTCTCGAAAATACTTATAGACTGGGAGTTAATTAGAAAAAAAAGGAAAAAACAGAGAAAGAATTCGTTTATTATTGTTTTTCTACATTTTTTTGTATTATTATTAGTTTCATTAAACCATTTATTTTGGATATTTATTTGATTTTATTCATTTTTCTTTATTTGAAATTATTTCACCTAAATATTTATTTACATTATTAACATTTATTTTAGTGATTGTACATCACTATAGTAGCGAATTTTTTTTTACTTCAATGTTAGAAAAATAGAAATAAGAAATCATATTCACAATTTTTTAAAACAGTATGAAAATTTTAAAAAATAAATGTTATAAAATGATAACTCACATCATGTATTATACTATTCTTATGATATTTTTATATATTTCAATTTTACATATTGTTAATAAATCTGAATTAAAAAACACAAATTATATAAAAAATATCTATAAAAGTTAATTATTTCATACATATAATATATATTGATTTCCATGTAACTAATACACAAACCATACCCAAATATCCCCCAAATTTCCCAACTCATCATGCAAAAAAAAATTTCTCAAAATCCTAATCAATCATTTCTCATGTAATCTCTCAAAACAAAAAAATATCACTTGAATTTAACGATAGAAGAAAAAAACCTATAAAAGAGCGCAAAAAACACTAACGATCGTGAAAATCGTTTTCCTCGCAGATAGAATGTCATTCAAGACTTATGAGAACAATTTTTTTTCAAAGCTAAAAAACCGCGTTTCAATCACAGCGCATAAAGACTACGTGTCTATACAAATATGGGAAAACGCGATTCAAGTGTTTTTTCTTGCAGAATCAATTATTGTTTTCGCTGGGAGGCAGACCAAAGTTAGTGAACGCGAGTATTTTTGCAAAGATACTGGAGAAAACGCAGAACTGACCTCCATAGCACAACAATTGATTGATCATTATAAAAAAATATGTGCACACAATTATTCCACGAAACGAAAAAAAAATCAATCCATTAATAAGGGGATACTTGTTTACTTTAATTCAAAAATTTCTGATGGAAACAATTTTCAAAGCGTGATTATGAATTTCCTTTTCCTTTTACCGACATTCGAAATAATTCTCAACTTTCTAAAATCACATGGACAATAAATAATAACAATTTTGTTATTATTTTCAAATAATAACACATTTTCACTTATTGAAAACGAACGAAATGCTGCTGTTTTCTACCACTGTTCTTTCTCAATGGCAAATAGCCCGCGGGTAAATGAGCACGGAGAAAAGTCCGATTTCCACGAAGGGGCAAATTGATAATGCGCATGTAAAAGCTTCGAAATAATTCCGCGGGAACCGATACCACGCATTATCGAAGATTAACGCACGATTTATAGCCATTACAGCGGGTAATAATGGCTCGTGCTCTTTGCGGAAAACCAGTTCATTACCATCACAAACGAACGTCTTTCAATGTGTTTCTTCGCGGGGCGTGCGGCAGCGGACCTAATTCTCTTTTTTCATGCAAAACACGCAACTTCGATTTTTTTACACGGCATTACGAGGATTTCGAACGTCGAGAAATAATTTATTGGGGGAAATATTTGAGGATCGATACTGAACAGGGGCGTAGGCAGAAAAAATTTGTTTTGGTATTATTTTCTTGATAAAATCTATAGAAATACTTAAAATTTTGAAAATTTCTTTGATTTCCAGAGCGTCGAATTACAAAATAGTATATATGGATTTTTATGTCCATCTAATTTAATGTCCAAATTTTCTTATAATTTTAGTCTAACTAAAATCTTGGAATAGTTTGTATTATGTTCGAAATTTCAAAATTTTGAACAAATTGAAAAAATGAAAATTTCCTAAATAGTCGATAATTTTAGACATAGACAATATAAATTGTGTACATTGTGATCAATATCATATTTTTTGGAAAAGTGTATGGTTTTTTTAATTTTATAAAAAAATTTCAAAAACTTGTGAGTATTGAAAAATTACGGAAAATTATTATGATTTACACAAATTTGAATGAATTTTTTTCGATTATTATTGTTAAAATATAGTAAAAATGAAAAAGAATTGGAATAATTCTCCAGATTGTTGTCAATTCTGTGAAATTTGAATAATTTGTTAAATTTCAGATAATGTTGATAAACTTTGTAGATCGGGAAAAATTTCAAATTCCGAAAAGTTACGGAAACCGTGTAAGATACTACATTTTTTTTTAAATCTCAAAAAATGTTTTATTACACTGATACAGTTCAAAATTTTTGAAATTTTCAAAATAATTTAGAGCATAACATAACTTTTCGAAATGTTGGTCATTTGTTATAAATTTGAATGGTTTGTTTAAACTAGAATTTAATAATTAATGGATTTTTGCGTGATATTTTTGGGTATTTTATTTTCACATCATTATTAAGTTTTTTCAAATCAAAATTGATCTTCGCACAAAGATATTATATAATTGTAAAAATTCGATTAAAGTTTAAAGTTTCAAAAAATTTGCACAAATTTTGTGAATTGTTAAAAAATACGACAATTTTCAAGAACTACAATCTGTAAGTTTTTTTCCTAGTATTCATATTTTAACGTAAATTAAAAAAAATTTCGTAGAGTTCTGCAATTTACATGTTTGACTACTTATTAAAGTAGTCAAGTTATACAAGTAATTGTATTATTACAATTACTGGTAAGTTTGACTTTGGACTAAAAAATTTATTTAACTCTGAAACTCAAAATTTCGTAAAATTCAATAATCTTATTACCGAAATCAGATCGTCAAAGATTGAAAATCATAAAATCCCACAAAAAAAATATTATTCAAGTATTTTAGGAATTTTCGAAATTTCCTTATTTTATGTTATTTATGCAATTTAGTTGTGTTTTTTGATATTTTTATAAATTTTTCGAAACTTTATGATTTATTCTACAAATTTCTATAATGCCATGCTAAATTATTGCAATTCAGAACGACTTTCAGTTTTTAGGATTTATATAAATTTTTAATTTATTTGTAGTTTGCTATATAGATTTATATTTATTCATTTTATGGTATATTATTATTAAAGATATTATGAATTTTATATATATTTATACGTATATGTTAAGTGTTATCAGTTTTATGATTAAAAATTTTAAAGTCCCCCCAAAAAATATTTTTTAAGTGTTCAAGGAAAATTTTGATATTTCCTTATTTCATGTTATTCATACAATTTTATCGTGTTTTTTGTATTTTTAAAAATTTTTCAAAACCTAATGATTTATTTTACAGATTTCTATAATAGCATGCTTTATTAAAAAAATTCACAACGATTTTCGGTTTTGAGTATTTACATAAATTTTTAATTTATTTGTAGATTGCTGTACCTATAAATTTATACTTTTTTCATTTATGGCATATTATTATAAATATAGTTATCATTTATTATATATGCGATGCGCCACGAATAAAGGGACCTAAGAGGCATTTTATGTTAGAGTCATTTTCTTATTGGAAATAAGTAGATAATAGCTCTTATGTCAGATGCCTCTTAGGTCCCTTTCTTCGTGGCGCGTCACATATATATATTCCATGAGTTATGAATTTTATGATTAAAAATCTTAAAGTCCCCCCAAAAAATATTTTTTCAGTATTCAAGGAAAATTTTAATATTTCCTCATTTCATGTTACTCGTACAATTTTGTCGTATTTTTTGGTATTTTCATACATTTTTCGAAACTTTATGATTTATTTTACAAATTTCTATAATCCCATGCTTAATTATTACAATTCACAACGATTTACATTTTTTAGTATTTTTATAAATTTTTAATTTATTTGTAGATTGCTATATAATAGATTTATAATTTTTTCCCATGCATCCATAAAAAAGGCCACTTTATTTCTATGGAATGCGGGAACAAAAGCCTCTTTTTGGGGTACTCGGAAATCAGCGGGAAATATC
>JAPYZL010038067.1:0-10123 GCA_030522825.1 Platygaster orseoliae
AAAAGATATTCGAGTTAGAAGTTTCACCCAATCAGATTTCTCAGATTTCACACTCGAATATCGATTTTGATTTTGAGTTTTGTAAAAAGTGGCACAGGACTTTTCGATTCAGAAAAATATGAAGAAAATTGAGGTGAATTTTGGTCCGTGTTTTGTATCCCCACTCTTCGTTAGAGCGCGTTTATTGGTTAAATTTCAAACTCGAATATCTCTGCCAATTTTGAGTTTCGCGAAAAGTTGTAGAGGACTTTTAGTCCTAGAAAAATCCCTGAAAAATTCAGGCAAATTATCCTCCGTAGTTTGTGGTACACCCTGTATAAGCGGCGAATGGTAGTAACAAGTTGGTGTCATGGAGTGTTGCTCTAAATTGACACCATATCCGAGTCAAAACTACGCAAATGTTTGGAGTCACGAGCATACAATTAAATTGCCTGTGACACGGTGCTATCTGGGTAACACGTGAATTCATCGCTTAAGGCCTGCGACCTTAAACTGTAGTCATAAAAAATTCTTAAAATATTCTAAAAATAACTTTAAAAATATACCAGTATTGCATATAAACCAAATGTCGATTATAGATACTCAATCTCAATCAAATAGATATTCAATAAATGTGATATTGTGAAATATTACCATAGCTCTTAAAGTACATGGACTGGCCATTCACGAAACGTGATGGCAAATCATTGGAGAATGGGGACGAGCCCACGTCTAATACTATACTATTACTATATATACTATACAACAATATTACTATTATACTACATATACAGGGTGTCCAAAAGTCGTCGTGTTAACTGAAAACTATGAATTTAATATTAAATTTGAAGATAATTTTTCCTCTGCCATTTTTCATAAAACTCAAAATTAAAAAGATATTCAAGTTCAAAAATTTAACTAATAAACGTGATCTCACGAGGAGTGGGGATACAAATCATTGACCAAAATTCTCCTAAATTTTCTTAATATTTTTGCGAATCGAAAAGTCATTAGCCACTTTTCCAAAAACTCGAAATCAAAAAAGATTTTAGAATTAGAAGATTCGACCAAGATTTCTCAGGTTTCAAACTCGAATATCTTTTTTCATTTTAAGTTTTGTGAAAAGTGGCAAAGGACTTTTCGACTTACAAGGAAAGGCTTCCAGGTCGAAATGGCCAATTGTTTAGCTTTTTGGATATGTTACAGTAGACTAAAATCGCAGAGATACGTATTTTTTTTATCTGCTAAAAAACGGTTTTATGGGTTGTTTCAACGCCCCAAATTTAGAGGTGTAAAATGCTTTTCGTGTATCTCAGAAACTAATAATGATAATTAAGCGAAAATTTTTTAAACTAAGTAATATAATAAAAAACTAAAAAAAATTTTTATAGAATTTTCCATCCCTATCTAGGGGATGAACCACCCCCGTGTTTTTTTGTTTTCTTCGGGAAAAATTTTATTTTTTCCCGAAAATTCTAAAAAAAAAAATTTTTGTACATTTTTCATAAATAAATTTTATGTTTTTGCTTTAAAAAGGGAGTAGTTAACCCCTAAAAAAATTTTTAGGGGTTAACTACCCCCTTTTTTAAGTATCGTCTCTGATAAAGAGTGTGTTACTGGCTAACAGTTCAATTTCTGTAATTTCACTTCCGTAATTATTTTATGATCATAAGAAAGTAAAAAAAGTCGGCCTATGGAATCCCAATCCAAAGAAGGGGGTGAAAACTACCCCTAAACGATGTTAGGTTAGGTAAAATGCCTATTTATTTGGGAAAAATTATAAAATATACATGATACTACTTTCCGACGGAGAACTGACATGAACGTTAGTCGAAAAATGTCACCAAAAAAGTTATTCACCCCAAAAAAATCACATGGGGGTAACTACGAAAGGAGTAGTTACACACTCTATTGTGTATGGCCTTTTTCCGGCCATTTTTTTGCGATTTTCCGTTTCAAATCACTTTTTAATACTGAAAAAGATGTGAAATTCGAAAAACGAAATTTCAAACATATGAATGTGGTGAAAACTACCCATAACCGACATTATTGCACAAAAATGCCCCTACGTGTAGAAAAAATTGGAAAATATACGTAGTACCTCTCTCTTACGAGGAACTGACATAAAAATGGTCGCAAAATTTTACTGAACAAAGTTATTCACCCTCAAAAAACTTTCTAGGGGGTAGTTACCCCCTTGAGAATGTTTTGGGGTCGATTGCGCATGACCTAAAAACAAGTTGGCCACAGGCTAATATTAAAATAGTGATTATCCGTTTGAAATCCCCTTATCAATATTGGAGGAAAGGTAAACTTAGAGCAACGAAATTTTTCAAGCTATGAAGGGGGTGAAAACTACCTCTAACCGAAATAATTTCTTATTAATATTTATTTTTATAGTGATTTGAAACGGAAAATCGCAAAAAAAATGGCTGGAAAGGCCATGGACAATAGAGTGTGTAACTACCCCTTTCGTAGTTACCCGCATGTGATTTTTTTGGGGTGAATAACTTTTTTGGTGACATATTTCGACTAATGTTCATGTCAGTTCTCCGTCGGAGAGTAGTATCATGTATATTTTATAATTTTTCCCAAATAAATAGGTATTTTATCTGACCTAACGTCGTTTAGGGGTAGTTTTCACCCCCTTCGTAGGGTTGGGATTCCATCGGCCGACTTTTTTTTCTTTCTTATGATCATAAAATAATTACGGAAGTGAAATTACAGAAATTTAACTGTCGGCTAGTAACACACTCTTGATCAGAGACGATACTTAAAAAACGGGGTAGTTAACTACTAAAAATTTTTTTAGGGGTGCAAAGCAAAAACATAAAATTTATTTATGAAAAATGTACAACAATTTTTTTTCAGAATTTTCGAGAAAAAATAAAATTTTTCCCGAAGAAAACAAAAAAACACGGGGGTGGTTCATCCCCTAGATAGGGATGGAAAATTCTATAAAAATTTTCTTTTTAGTTTTTTATTATATTACTTAGTTTAAAAAAAATTTCGCTCAATTATCATTGTTAGTTTCTGAGATACACGAAAAGCATTTTACACCCCTAAATTTGGGGCGTTGAAACAACCCCTAAAACCGTTTTTTAGCAGATAAAAAAGATACGTATCTCTCCGATTTTAATCTACTGTAACATATCCAAAAAGCTAAACAATTGATCATTTCGACCGGGGAGCATTTCCTTGTTAGAAAAATATGGAGAAATTTTCGATAAATTTTGGTACGTGGTTTTTATCCCCACTCCTCATAGGAGCGCGTTTATTGGTTAAATTTCAAACTAGAATATCTTTTTGCATTTTGAGTTTTATGAAAAATGGCAAAGGAAAAATTGTCTTAGAATTTAATAATAAATCTATGGTTTTCAGTTGATACTACGACTTTCGGACATCCTGTATACAGGGTGTTTTAGTGATGGCGGATCAAACGAAAAAAAAAGTTCTAAAGCGGTCATCACACTACCGGCTCTACGGCCACGGCTACGGCTACGGTGGGACGGACTTATTTATCCGAAATCCCAAAATGACGAACAACCCACTTTGCCGAACGCGAATGAATAACTGGTTATTTTCCGATTGATAATTTACTCGAAAGTAAATTGAATCGAATCGCGATTTGTTCGATTATTTGATACACCGAAATGATATTGCCCCGATTACTGAAAATTTCGATTGGTAATTAAGCCGAACACTCGATCGACCGATTAACAATTTATCCAATATGTCGAAATTGCGAGTTCATATTTTTCCGTATGTCCATAAAGCCGTTTTAAAATTTCACCGACGAGCCACTGTACCGGTTTTTTAATCATCCGAAATTGAATTTTACCGAATATTCATTTGTACGACAGTTTTTTTATCCGAACTCCCATTTAGGCGAAAATGCAAAAATCCGATTTTCAATAACCTCGAGATTTTATTACACCGAATTTATATTTTGCCGAGACTCCAATTCACTGTCTCCTCAGAACTCCGCATTATCGACATTCCGAGCTGTCATATGAACGACGCGTCAAGTTTACGAATAAACATATGACCGTAGTGTAGTGCTATATCGAAAAACGTTTTTGCACGATTCGGCAATCCTCCGAAAAGTCAGATCGACGAGACACAAAATGGCCGAGCGCCCAATGTCCTTAACCGACAATTGGCAGAACTTAAATGCAATAAAATGCATTTGAATGTACTTAAATGCATTTTATTGCATTTAAGGTCTGCCAATTGTCGGTTAGGGACCCTGGGCGCTCGGCCATTTTGTGTCTCGTCGATCTGACTTTTCGGAGGATTGCCGAATCGTGCAAAAACGTTTTTCGATACAGCACTACTACGGTCATATGTTTATTCATAAACTTGACGCGTCGTTCATATGACAGCTCGGAATGTCGACAATGCGGAGTTCTGAGAAGACGGTGAATTGGAGTATCGGCAAAATATAAATTCATTGAAATAAAATCTCGAGGTTATTGAAAATCGGTTTTTTGCATTTTCGCCTAAATGGGAGTTCGGATGAAAAAACTGTCGTACAAATAAATATTCGGTAAAATTCAATTTCGGATGTTAAAAAAATCGGTACAGTGGCTCTTCGGTGAAATTTTAAAACGCCTTTATGGACATACGGAAAAATATGAACTCGCAATTTCAACCTATTGGATAAATTGTTAATCGGTCGATCGAGTGTTCGGTTTAATGACCAATCGAAATTTTCAGTAATCGGGACAATATCATTTCGGTGTATCAAATGATCGAACAAATCGCGATTCGATTCAATTTACTTTCAAGTAAATTATTAATCGGAAAATAACCAGTTCAGCATATTCGCATTCGGCAAAGTTGGTTGTTCGTTATTTTGGGATTTCGGATAAATAAGTGCGTCCCGCTACAGCTGGTCCATTGACTAATCAGCTCCCTGCCGACAGTGAGCTCATGTGAGCTGATTGGTCAATGGACCAGCCGTAGCCGTGGCTGTAGAGCCGGTAGTGTGATGACCGCTTAAGACGATTTTCCTTTTGCCATTTTTCACAAAACCAGAAATCAAAAAAGTTATTCAAGTTTGAAATTTAAACAAAATAAATGCACTTTTTCGACGAGTGGGGATAAAAACCACGGACTAAACTTTACCCAAATTTTCTTCATATTTTTCTGGGTTGAAAAGTCCTTTGCTACTTTTCACAAAACTCAAAATGAAGAAACATATTCAAGTTTAAAATCTGAGAAATCTGATTAATTGAAACTTGTAACTCGAATGTCTTTTTTAATTTTGAGTTTTTTGAAAAGTGGCAAAGGACTTTTCAACCCAAAAAGTATGTAGAAAATTTGGGGAAAGTTTGGTCCGTGGTATTTATCCTCACTCGTCGAAAAAGCGCATTCATTGTTTAAATTTTAAACTTGAATAACTTTAAAGATTTTGAGTTATGTAAAAAATGGCAAAAGGAAAATCGTCTTAGAATTTCATGAGGAATACATGGTTTTCGTTTGATTAGCCATCACTGAAACACCCTGTATAGGTATACTACCAATGCGATGGACCATTATCAAATCTTTTGCCAACCACTTTTGCTGGGGCAGATAGGAGAATGGCCAGTCCATGTACTCTAAGGTCTATGAGTATTAGCCGTAAATATGAGAGATGTTCTCTACATACTGTGTCTGATAAAAGCTTGTTTAAGTAATAAAATAACGGTATTTTCTGTGTATACACAATAAAAATTTTACGGAAAATTGTAAAATTTTTCTACCTTGTGATTTTTAACTCAGAAAATTCTCCTGGCAATGTATATAGATAAACCAATTTTCGATACAATTTAAATGATCCGACAAATCTAAAACTGTTGCAAACAGCTTGATGTTTAATGTATAAAAAAAAATGTATGAAATGTCGTATCTCACATGTGAGATGTGAGGCATTTGTCTCATTCATTTGACTGACGCATATAATTTGGAAAAAAAAGTACAATTGATACAGGGTGGTCCATTCTAATCTATCGGTGGAAATATTTAAAAAAGTACGTCCGATACAAAAAAACGTTTCAAACAAAGGTTTTAGGAGATAGAGGAGGACGTACATTTATGCCAAACACATTGACTTAGGAAGTGATTTTGAAGGTCAAAGTGATTTTTTTAAATAGAAACCACTATTTTTCACCCTTTCGCCCTGGATTTGGAAAGAACGAAAAATTTTACGTTAAAATGATGTATTCGGTAAGGTCATTTCAAGGTCATATGAAGGTCAAAAAAGCGACTATGACTTGGGTGAGGAATAAGTCAGAAACGTCAGATACCGAAAAATGGTCAGACTTAAGTTGTAGGAGACGAGACGAAGGATGTATCAAAGGCCTCTTCCCGTCTTCTACAACTTCGTCTAAACCATTTTTCGGTATCTAATTTTTCTGACTTATTCCTAATCTAAGCCATGGTCACTTTTTTGATCTTCATATGACCTTGAAACGACCTCACCAAATGCATCATTTTATACGTAAAATTTTCCGTTATTTCTAAATTTAGGGTCAAAAATAGTAGTTTTCGTTTTAAAAAATTACTTTGACCTTCAAACAGGGTTAGGAGCCGATTACATTTTGCTCATTTTCACATCGCAAAAAACTATCTAAATTTAGTCGTACAACCGTAAAAATTTGTGGACACATGTATACCTCTACTTTTCGGGATTACAGCCAAAATGTATCGATTACAGGGTGGATCACATCTCGATTACAGAAAAACCTGTTTTTAATTACAAATTTCTGTAATCACTGTAATCAAGATGTAATCCACCCTGTAATCGACACCACATTTTGGCTGTAATCCCGAAAAGTAGAGATAAAAATACATCTGTCCACAAATTTTTACGGTTCTGCAACTAAATTTAGATAGTTTTTTTGCGATGTGAAAATGAGCAAAATGTAATCGGCTCCTATCTCTGCCTTCAAACGACCTTCAGAATAGCTTCGAAGGTCAATGTGCTTAGCATAAGTGTATGCCCCCTCTGTCTCCTACAACTTTTGTCTAAAACGTTTTTTGTATCGGACGTACTTTTTAAAATATTACCACTGATAGATTAAAATGAACCACCCTGTATATGCACTTTAAAACGCTTTCATAGGGGCTGAAGACACAATTAATGCTGGGTGTGCGCGCGCGATGTGTGTGTGTGTGTATGTGTGTGTACAGAGTGTACCATAATCCCCGTACTAAAAAGAAATCCAACATTCCTTTTTGAATTTCAAGTCGAAAAATCCTTTGCCACTTTTCATGAAACTCAAAAGTAAAAAAGTTATTCAAGTTTGAAATTCAAACAAGAAACTCGCTCTTACAATGAGTCGGGATAAAAACCGCGTACGAAAATTTACTTAAATTTTCTTCATTTTTTTCTGAGTCGAAAAGTCCTTTGCGACTTTTCGCAAAACTCAAAATCAAAAAAGATATTCGAGTTAGAAGTTTCAACCAATCAGATTTCTCAGATGTCAAACTTGAATATCTTTTTTGGTTTTGAGTTTTGTGAAAAATGGCAAAGGACTTTTCGACTCAGAAAAATATAAAGAAAATTCGGTTAGACTTTGATTCGTGGTTTTCATCCCCACTTGTCAATAAAGCGCGGATTTATTGTTTCAATTACAAACTTGAGTAACTTTTTTAGTTTTAAATTTGGTGAAAAGTGGCAAAGGACTTTTCGACTTGAAATTCAAAAAGGAATATTGGATTTCTTTTCGGTACGGGGAATTTGGGACACCCTGTATATATAAAAGAAAAAGCACATATGTGGCGTGGACTGATAAAACCTACCTAAGAGCTCATTCTATTGGGCCTATCATTAAGTCTTAGAGGATTAAAAAGTAAGCCTAAAGGAATGTGCTGTTAGGTAGGTTTTGTCAGTCCACGCCACATACATAGATATAGCTTTAACATTGTGAGCATGCCCGTACCAACCCAGGGGCTAGGCTTTGCCCTCTCCCCCCCCCCCCCATGTATCTTAGTTGCCCCCTCACCTTACGCTTTTTTCTCAAAAATAAAACTGAATAAAAAGGTAAAATCAAGGGAAAATCACAAAAGAAAACCTTCAATTATTTTATTTCTCATAGTTTGCAGTAGTGATAATTTCCAACGTTAGTTCTTTTTACAGAAATAAACGGTGATTCTCCTGTATCTTTATTAGAATTTTTTAATTACACGGCATAAAATACCAAACGTTTTAGTAAAATATTCTTGAACGCATTTAATACTGAAAGTGTAGGTGAAAAAACCAACAACGAAACGACTTTTGATCATTTGTTTAGTAAAAGTTTTCAGTCGTACAGTTATATCTTTCGATCAAAACTTAAGTCTTCAAAACGAGCACTTCGCTCTCGCAAGAGGACCAAGACTCCCACGCGTAATATATGTACTGCCTCTACTAACATATCCTACTATCGACTCAGTCTGTCATAATACTTCGGTAGTCCTATTAGGCACGTTTTACCAGAAGCCTAAAGACATTAGCATTCCAATGGCATTAGTTCCCCCTGATGCACGATGCATATGTCACTTCTGATGGTAAAGGTTTTAAGTCAAGCGCCTACATGGACGTGTGGCGACTGTACGTTGACTATTGGCATGAACGACTATAAAAATAAGTTGTTCAAAACCCAGGGGGGGATCATTCCTAAGGAGAAAACTATCAAGCTGAGACAAGACCAAAGGTTGGAAGGATATAAAAGGATAGATCACGTTTGGAGAAATTTTTTTTTGTCAAACTGTTCGGTATTTTTCTCTTAACGCTTCAGAAAAAATGATAGCTTTTTCGATACGTTTGCTTCTTTTTTCAAGACATGATGCTAAATACACCCGCACCCTCATTTTACCAAACTCTTGGCAATATTTACAAACGTTGCAAATTATCACTACTTCGCCAAAAATGTTACCAGCCGTTTCGATTAACAGATACAAAAAATTTTTCTGCGTGTTGTGAAACAACTACGACACCTGTAATTTTTTTGCGGTAGTCATGAAAATGGTAATTTGAAGAATGGTTTGTTAGGATAAAATTATTTTTGAAAAATTGAATGGTGTAAGTTCAAGAATTTCACCATGAGTAATGAATTGATTCGCTTACGAAAAGCGAATGTGCAAACATTATCATATTTCTCGTAAAACAACTCTCTCACCTGTAATTTTTTTGTCATTATTATGAAAATGGGAATTGACAGAATGGTTTCTTTGAGAAAAATTTTTTATGTAAATTTGATACGATTTTCAAAATTGTACCATAAGTAACGATTTGATTCGCTAACGAAAACCGATTATGGAAACATCATTATCAGATTTCTTGTAAAAAAACTCTCTCACCTGCAATTATTTTGTCATTTTTATCAAAATGCAATTTCGCAGAATGGTTTTCTAGGATAGAATTTTTTAATTAAGAATAAATGATATGATTTTTAAAATTGCACTGTGTGTTACGAATTAATTCTGTAGCAAAAAGCAATTGTGGAAACATATTATTTCTCTTACAACAACTCTCACACCTGTCATTTTTCCGTCATCGTAAATATTGCCATCTGCATGGCAATATTGAAGAAATTTAAAAAAATAAAAATAATTCTAACTATGTAAATTGATAACCAATTATAATTTAAATATTATCATTGGTTTACGTTAAATATATTGTTATTTGTATAATTTAAATACTATCATTGGTTTACGTTAAATATATTGTTATTTGTATAATTTAATAACCAAATAATTTTTAAAATTAGATGAAAGGAATTATGAAAATTAAGAGGTTCAAAATTGCAAAAATTTCTTTGCCCCCCCTCTCACACGAAGTTAGGTTGGTACGGGCCTGATTGTGAGCATGGTCATTGGCATTCATTGTGCTCATCTCAATATTACCAGGTATATAAGCTTAAATCCGCTGTTTGCTTATAGATAACGTTAGTAAGCGTATTACCACTTACCATGAAAATGTCTTACTGTTTTAGTATAAGTTCGACATCTGTTCACATCAATCAGTGCACATCATAACCCTACAAACCATGGCGACTCAAATGACGAAACACGTCATGGGTCACTTTACGGACCGTCGGACGACACGTCAAATATGTCGTCAGACGACTCTTTAACGACATCGTCATGACGACTCTGATTACGGGATTATTAAATA
>JAPYZL010038070.1:0-10729 GCA_030522825.1 Platygaster orseoliae
TTATCTCTGAATCGAACAGAGTGCACAAAAATATTCTTGCAGTTTCTGAAAGACTATCGAATTCCGCACATTTTGATACCAAAGTCGTTAAAAACTGAGATGGATATGTCTTCGCAAATCGCAATTGTTTATAACAAAGTAATGAAAAAAAAACTTTGTTGAAAAATGTCGAGCAGCGAAATTTTTTGTGCTTTTACCTCTTTTCGAGCAATAACTGTACAAAATTTCATAATTTTATCTTCAACGATTCAAGAGATATGAATTTTTCAAAAAACACTCACCCACGACTTCAGCTGATGATAACATAAACAAAAAAACGGAATTTTGAAAAACTATTTTTAGCAAAAATTCCGGTCTCACTTGACGTTTTTTGACCCAACTAAAACCACACAAAAAATGTACTCTTCAATCACGTTTTTTAATGCCATTTCGGTTTCTAAAACTTTTCCAGGTTGTAGTAACAGATCAAGTAACAGATCATGGGTTTTTAGAGGAAGTATTCCGCTCCCGGAACGCGTATAAATCGAGCAAGCCAGCTTTAAAACCCCACGTGAAGAAACCCGAGACTCAAAGAGCAGCGTTTCGATCGTAAAAGCTTTCAAAGAAGGCAACGATTAGTGAGAGGATTAAGGTCTTGTCTCTAGTAATGAGACAAGTGGCAGAACATTCGATTAGTACTGACGTACCACGCAGTTTACGTTGCAAGAATCAAGCATCCGACGTCCTAAGCGAGGTAATCCAGTTACGTATGCAAACAACGTTTGGATCTTCACCTTTGCTCCTTCGAAAATCGTAAATTTTATTTCAACTACTCATTCTTCTCTTCATTTTCATAATATATAAATCCTTTAACAATGTGCTACTAATTCTAATGAAAACACCGAGGTTTTCCACACTTCGAAATTCACACAATTTCATTACATAAAATAAATATTCTATTTTCCATTTCTTTCTTACAAGATTTATTATCTCAACCCAAAAATTTTCTATTGAAAAAAACTTTCCCACGCGAATTTTCCGCGTTGTATGAAACCTGCATAAGATCTTCGAAAGCAAACGCGAGCTCTCTCCGAATGTATCTCTCTTTTGCCTTTCAGATAGCTGTTTCTCTTCGCCGCAAGAAAAAAAAACCAACCAATATTCATTATTCAAGTTATGCAGCAAAGTTTTTCACGACTTTTCCAACATTATTGGCAAAAGTCATTTTCGAAAGCGAATCACGTGCTCGCATCGCGTTACCCAACTTTCGACGAGTGACATGTTAATTCATACTTGAAAGACTTTTCCCAAAACTGTATTCATGACTTTCTGTACTGTCTTCAATTTTCCCATTAATTTTTGCATCGACGATTTAAATTTTAAGCATGTTAAAAAACTTACACAAGTCATGTCGAGGTGATAATCCTATGCACCTTTTCACTAGAATTTTACAATAATCTCGGAAAATCAAGGAAAAGGTCGGAAAAGCAAGGTAATACCACGAGAAAAATTGGACCCCCGGTCACGTACGAACCCGAATCGTGAGAAATTTTCGTTGGAGCATCGATTAATTCAACGTTCCAAGAAAAGGAAAATATTGGATTTTTCAAGAGGTGAAGGGAGAATTCGGAAAAAATGGGGAAATTGAGGATCGCACACTCGAGTGATTGTCACGTGTTTGCGGAGGCCGCGGGAGCGAGCGGGCGCGTGTTTTCGAGACGAGGTTCGCTTTCAAACTGCGTTTTCCACGATTCCCCACCATGCATTTTAGGGGTGGACGCTTTGATTCTTCGACGCGCAGCATCAGCCCGCCCCTCATTGGCAAACCAACCCTAAAGACCCGCGAATAAGCTCCTGAAGTCGATTTTCACGGTGATTCCGAAAACGTCTTCTGTGCTGGCGATCGAGAGTCGTTTTTTGACATCGCGCGGGATCGATAATGAAAAACCAAGAACCGAAAGAGGGAGAAAAAGGTGAATTATCATTAAGGTAACATTTATTTTGGTGATATCTGAATTTTTCCCATTTTCTGCCTGAAAGTCAATTTATTAAGACGATAAACAAAATTTTCTGATAAAGTTTTACTGAATTCGAAAATTATTTACACGTGTCACCAAGCTACTAAAGTTCTGCATGGAAAATACTTGTTTTTTTCGCACGCTTCACTTCAAAATTCATTATTTTTTTAAAAACTATAGAATATTTTGAAACTCGGTAGAGTTGAAGCACATGGTAGAAAATAAAACAGTTTTGAGATTTTTTGTTGTTCATAATTATTATTACCATTTTTAATAATAAAAGCAGGTGGTGCTGTGTTTTATAGATTATGGCACTATGATAATGATCTACAAAAAATCCGAAAAAATTTACAAATATAATTCCTATTATGTACTCACACTCTTCCAAGTTTCAGAAGATTCTGTTACTTTTTAAAAAAGTTATAAATATTCAAGTGAAACATGCAAAAAATATGCATATCCCGTTCTAAATAATATTTGAATGCAACCGAGCTTTAACGAGAATTCGTTTTTATCATTTTCACTGATTTTCAGACTGCGATCGGAAAAAACTCCAACATCATCAAAATAGCTATACTCAGTGAAATTTAAAAATTCTTACTTATATTGTATTTGATAGAGATTTCAAAATTGAAATCAAACGCCCCGCTAATATTTAATTCAAATAATTACATTACAGCGGCCTTTCAAGGTATAATGATGAAAGTAAGTCAATAAACCTCCATTCTCTTCATTTGTTCGAGAAATCAAATTGTCGAGTGGAAATTCAAAAACGTATTAAAGTGTAATCGCACTCTAAAAATCTGAAAGAAAAATTGTCTTATTTTACTTAAGTGAAATATTACTTGATTCGAGTGAAATTTCAAACGACAAATTTTAATGGAATTAATTTTTGCTTATCCTCTTACTTTCAAATTTCGATAAAAATATAGTGAATTTTGAATATTTATTGAATATATAGAATAAGCGTGTTTGGTATTTCTTACAGAGAAAAAAACTTCATTGAAAACATTTTTTAACTTCTTCATTTATTTCGATGCAAATGAATCGTTCAGTAGCTTGATCATTTCAGATGTTTGCTTATTACTCAACAATTTCATTACTTACTAATTCACTTTGTTAACATTCGCGTTCATTTTTAAAGCGATTGTCAAAGAGTCCATATTTTATAGTACTAGAACAGTTATAGCGTCATAATCATAGGTACCGTTTCACAATGCGAAAACGCTATTACCGTACTTCGATTTCACCTCGGAGCAAAACCTTCACACTCGTAAAAAATGATTTTATCGTTGTAATAATGTAATATACCATTATTACGTTGTTTTGAATTCATAAGACTATAAGCTATTGAAATGTATCGTTCATTACAAAATTCATAAACTTTATAATTCATTTCTCAATCCTATTCATATAATTTTCAAGGACTCATTAAAATTGCCATAAGGCTATGATTGGCGAAGATGTTTGAATAATTTCATGAATTTCGATTTCTCAAGTACGACTTAAAAAATTTGCAAATTACGACAATCGAATAAATCATACAATAAAATTCTCATTCGAATAAAAATAATTTCAATAAAAATGAATGGGGAAACTGGATTTAGAATATCATGTAAAAAAAATCTGTATTACGGCATAAAATAATATTTTTTAACAGACATCACGAATGCGGTAAAACTTAGAAAAATGTCAATTTTTGTCGCTCTTTGACGTTACACGAACGCGATAATTAAAAACCAAAAAAAAAAGTGGAAACAGTCCTCGCTGACTAAAACCAATTCAATTTATGAACTATAAAAATTAATCCTCGAACACGCTGGGGATCCATTTCCTCCAATTACTCATATTTTAGTGCGCCATTTCACTTTTTCTCCAATGAGGAAAAGTTTTCATTAATTTGATGGAATTTTATGCCCTTGTGTTTCCGGGGGTACCATTTTCCCAGGCTTGTTAAAAGTTGCCAGGGAAATGAAGTTTGAGTCGATTTTTCGCTATGGTTTTTTATCGGAAAATTTTTCGTGTATAGATTCTAGTTAAGAAGTTTGGTAAAAAAAGTTTTTCAGAGAGGATTCGGGGTTAATTGAGGAAAATAATGGACTCGTTCTGGATGTAAAGTGAAACTTTGAAAAAGAACCGCGCGGCCGTAAATGGGAACTTATTCTGTCATAAAAGTGTCGCCTTATGAAAGTCGACTGCCTTTTAACGCCTCGCGGAATTATTCTGCTATTAGATGGATATTAAACCGAATATTGGACAATTTGTTCACACTTTCTCAAAGTTTTTCAAAATTACAGATCATTCTTTATTAGACTTATTTGTCCTTACTGTGATAAAACTATATTGTTTTTAATCATCTACTTTGTTGAGTATGAGACTTATGAAACGTTTCTGAAAATGAAATGAATAGGCAAACAGTATACATTACAGTACACATACTTATACATATAATATAACTTATTATAACATTTTTAGGTATGTGTTGTTTTTTTATTCGTAACTCTAAACATGTTTTAAAGGTTTCAGCCTTTCTTGAAATTCGTAGAAAATTCATGATTTTCTGTAGAATATAAGTAAAAATTATAAAAAACTTACATAGAAATTTCAAGAATTCTTTTTTTTTAACTTGACATTTCAATATTATTTCTTTTAACAAATAACTTTGAAATCGCAACTTTTTACAAATAAAAATTTTTTTTGAAACAGTCAAAGTTTGAGTTTGGAAAAAAAAACATTTTCCCGTACACTATCAAAATACTGGACATTATCAATATCCGAGTTATACTTTTTTTATGTTTACTCTCAATAATCTCTGAATAACTAAATATGGGAACTCAAAACTCCGAATTATTCTACTAATTCTAAATTTGAAATATGTAAGATTAAAAAGTAAGATATATTTAAAATTAAAATATGAAAAGTTTCATTTAAAACACTGAAAAACTAACTATTAAAAAAAAAGACTTAAATAATTTTCTACAGTGCATACCTCGAATAAAATGGCTGTATATTATTATTTTTGAGGAAAAAACTTTTGAAGAATAAAAATAAAATTTTTCCAAATGTTCAAATTTTCAGGATTAGCTTTTCTAAACATTACAATTACAAGACTTCTACATAAATTCCGAAAGATAAGCAAAATTTATAATTTAAAATTCGAAAACTGAAAATTGTTCATAATAATATATAAATCAAGGCTCTGAATATCACAAAAATCGATTGCCATTAATGAAATATATCAATAAAAATAATGAATAAAAAATGTGCTAATTCAGGCTTCAAAATTAAGGTAACTTTAAATTTCTAAGATTATAAAGAAATGATGAATTTAATATTTTTTAAACCAGATTCTCAAAAATTGATTACCTAAAAACCCTGAAGAAAACACGTTTTTCTAATAAACTACGCTTGGAAATCTTTTCTATCTTCTTCCTTACATCTAATCATGGGTTTCAGGGCTGACTCCAGAAAAAAATGTTTTCTAGTTTTCTGAATACTTTTACAAATAGTTGAATTCTGTATTTTATTTCTTTACCTTGTTTTCAAGTAATAAATGTATTTGATTTCGCTATTTTATATTTCACATACACAAAAATCATGAATGTGAAAACTTGTCAAGCTTAGAGTTTCTGAATTTTCAAAGATTATTATGTACAGTATTTTTTCATTATCAATTTTCACTCAATCGATTCGTAAAATCACTTCTCAGTATTCAACTAAAAAATATCAATTTAAATACAAAAATTAATCTGTTTTCTAGTCGCCAAAAACATTATTTTAATATTTCAACTTTTAAGAAACACAAATAAAAACTCATACAACAATATTTTGACATATACATGTATCTGATTCATGTGGTGTTACAATAAAACATCTTTGCAGTCATTTTCTTTGCAGAATAATAATCATGATTGAAAATTGCAATACGAGTTCGTTATACAAAAGTTACAAGTTTAAAATTCAGTTCATAAACTTCTTTCCACAGAGATTTTAACATAGCATGTGCTATAAAACACAGGGATCAAATACGTAAAAACATTGCTATATGCGTTTTTGAAAAATTTTCTTGCAAAGAGTCTCACATTAAAAGCCGAAGTAATGAAGTAAAATATTTTTCGAATGTTTTCCAGTGAAATGAAAATTTACTATAAATATCAATTCTTTTTATCGTTCGACTAAGCCTCAAAACTCAAAAGACAAGCCCTCGACTTTCGCCTTTTTTCAGAGTTCATGCATCATGGAACTAAAAAAACCGAGAATTCCCGAGCGGAAAAAGAACAAAAAACCAACACCAAAAAAGTGAAAGATACAATTTCGGCGCCAGGAGCAACGGCGCAAAAAAAAATCGTGGAATTGTTTTCGCATCGCGAGCTGGGCGCGGAGCGTGTCAAACGCGTATCGCGGAAACGATTTATCTTCGCGCAGTCGTTATTTCGGTGCGCGCAAAATTGCATTAGCATAAACACGTTGGGCGGATGCACGCATCAAAGTTACATCGCGCGTGCATTATCTGCCCGGCTCATTGTCCTTGGCTTTGTCGGGAAATTCGTGGTCCGGGAAACGCGAGCCATGTCAGTGAACGAAACGCCTAGAAGAAAAATCGGATTAGCACTGCAGGACCGGGCGGCTCATGCAATGGCGCTTTGAACTCGCTACAAACCCTCGCAACCGCGGAAATACCGGCAGATTAATCAGCTCATGTCAAACTCGATACGTTGCCTTACGCACTGAGGGAAGTGCTTGGTTACAGCTATTATAAGTAACCGAATTTCGGTTGCAGCGACCAAAATCTTGGTTCATGTCAACAACCTTTCAGTTGCGGAAACTAATTTTTGGTTTCTCTACACAGAGATGGGCAAAATAACTAACTTTCAATTACTCAAATACAAGGGCGAAGGTAGAAAAAATGTTCAAGAGAGGTTTTTCGGAAAATTATATTTCCTTCAAGATTGGATTCTTTTTCATCTATGACAATCTTACTACGGGAGTAAGATTTTTCAATTTTTGGTTTATCAGGATTTAAGAGTTGAAGAACTTTGGGAGTCCAGAGTTGTGCATTTTTCATGTTCGTATTACATATCATGGGATTTTATTTTTGTGACTTACAAGTCACTGAAGTTAGGATATTTTTTTCTAATGCTTTTGGAATTTTGTATAATTCTTTAATATTTACACAACTTAAAAGACTTTTTAATATTACACTGGTTTTTTTATTCAGTTTTCTAGAAGTTAATACTTTGGGAATCAAAGTTCTACAGATTTCTGTATTTTACTAGATTTTCGATAAAATTATAAGAACACGGATTTTAAATAATATTTGAAGTATTTCATGTTACTAGAATGGTCGACGGTCGTATTGTATGTTATTTATCAGATTTTGTAGTATTCCCTAGTATTTTTATAGCTTTCTTAGATTTCTATGGATTGCTTGCTCTATTTCCAGAATCGAATGCGATTGTATTAAAAATTTCAAAGATTTTGAGTACCTAATTTGATTTTCAACTGAACAGTATTTATTTCACAGATTTCCAGTTTTTTTCGTTTTTTTTTAATTTTATAGTATATATACGATTCAAACGATTTCCTAGTATTTTTATAGATTTCCGTATTGATTTTTAAAATTATATACTCAGGGATGTAAAGTTTTTAAAAATTTTGAAAAAATCATATCTACACAATTTTTAAATAATGAATGAAAATATATTTTTAATACTTCTTCCATTTTTTTTGTGTGAAATTTTTGAAGACTTTTTTTGATTGTTCTTAATTTTTAGTATTTTTGTAGATTGGTATAAAGATATTTAGAAATCAATGCTATATGTTCAAATTTCGATCGATTTTCGATATTTTCATTGATTTATAGGTAAATTGTATCCATATTGACATTATGTTTCATGTTTTTGAGATATTTTTTGTGATTTTGTGATTTTTTTTTTTTTGGATTTATAAAATTATGTCGCGTTTTCTAGCATTTCTACACATTGTAAGATACGTTTTTTATTAGTTGATGCTTTAGAGTTCGAAGTTACATAGATCGTAAGTATTTATTTAGATTTTTCAGAAAACGGTTCTTTTTTTTATATACTTTTATACTCGCTATAACTGCACTAGTAATGTAAAATATAAAATATGAATATATATTTAAACATAAAATTTTAATGTATTATAATATTAAATAATATAAATATCATTGCAAATATATTATAAATATATTTTCATAGAATATTAAAATATTCGTATTTTTTTTTAATTTTATATGAATATTTTTATGTTTCAGATTTTTTTTATCATATTCTTATATATTTTTATATATTTTTTATATTTCTATTACTTTTAGTATTCCTTCAGAATATGTGTGATTCGAAAAATTTTCTGACGTTTTTCTGGAATCGTTTGTTAATTCCTAACATAATGCTCACTAGGGTTCAAGGTTTTTTAGAATTGTACCATTTTCGCAGAATATAATTTTTCAGTGTTTTTCACTGGGTTGAAATAATTGCCTAAATTTTCGTTTTCTGCGTTATTCTAGCCAAACGCTCATGATTAAAATTTTGTTAAAGGAAATATTCTTCAAAAGCCAGGAATATTGTTATTTTCGAGTTAGTAAAATTTAGAATTCAAAATTTTGTTTGACTTTGAGAACTAATACAAAATTCTTTGTTATGTCTTAAAGATTTTTTTTTTTTCATTATTATATTAAATAATAGTTATTTTCGTAATCGGGAGCTGGAGTCAATTTTGGCGAAGCCATACGTTTTTGCCCGAGCCGAAGGCGAGGGACAAAATAGACGAAGCCAAAATTGACGATAGCTCACGATTGCGAACGTAATTTTTCATCACAATAGCCTCAAAATCACGTCCAAATGTCCGGTTTGAAGTTAGAGTGATGAAAATTTTATTTGAATACCAGTAGGTGTTTGAACCACCAAAACCACTCTTTGCCTACACATCTGCTCAAATACGTTCACGAGTTTTGTATTACATTGACTTTTATAGAGGTTTTGATAATTTCAACAATTTGAAGCTATATTTTCTAGCTTCGAAAGTGGTTCTTTTTGGCAATAGTTTTTGGTGCATTAATATAATGTAATGTTTGCAAATAGCATTAATGTAAAATTTTACATTTCGAGAACCGTTATTTAGTGCATCATATGAATAAACAACAATTAGTTTTTGTTTGAGCCCGTGTTAACCAAGCACCTAAAAATTCATTAATTTCTTTCTCATACTTCATTTAATTATTATAGTAAAATAATCCGACTGTGATATCGTTTCATACAATTAGTTTTTAAAACTTTTTTTCGAACAGAAAATACATAATGTACAGTTTTCATTCCATTTCAGACGTCGTGTATGAGCTACTCGAGTCTCGACGAAGAACCTCGAAATATTTTCTATCGATTCTTTACCTCGTGGACGTCAACGAGTCTTGACAACGAGACTTTTCTGCCCGAGTGTTTGTATGATACACCGATTTTTAACGCGCATCGACGTGCTGTCGCTGCTCATTTCCTCCGCTTCTTATATACCAAGGCTTCGTGCTTTTTTCATCGTACCCGAGAGTTTTCTTACTTTATAGCAACGTTTACTTGGTGTAACAGATGCATTTTTCACGACGTTGCTAAGAACCTCGTGGTACACAGGCGGTTTTTGTTCAGAGCTAATGCACGCTTATTATAAAGACGCAGCAATTAACAACTTTTCATCGTATTTTTCAAACATCGTCGCATGGAAGAAATTAATGTTTATCCTAATTAAATAAAATATCAGTGATACATGAACACAGAGGTATAAGGGGGGGGGAGGGTAAAGCTTTCCTCAAAATTTCGGTTGAAGAAGGAACTTGGGCTTTTTCCTGTACTTCCAGAAAAAAGTTGTTTTTACCATTTTTTCTAATTGTTTCCCGTTGTTCTCTATTCGCAAAGTGAAATTTCACATGCATTTTTCAAATTTTTCCTATCCTTGTAAAATAAAAGTAAAAATTTTGAAGTTATTTTTTTGATAAATTTTTTAGCTCGATGTAAAAAGTAAACTTCATTTATATCAATATGGTTTCATTTCCATAAATAATTTTTTCAAAAATTTAAAAAAACGTGAAAAATTCGGGCTGAAAATCATTGATCTCACACAAAAGACTCGTTCCACGCTTCTCTCACCCCTGAAAAGCTTTTTACCTCGAAAAGTCAAGTTAAAACGCTAATGGAAATTTGTTCGCCGGGTCAAGCATACATCGCTTTCGTACATGACGCACCGTTCTCCCTTTCCGGCTCCGTTTCAACCTCGAATAGCTGTCTCATCTCAAGCCCCATCGCCACCACTCAAGCGCACACATCCGCGGTTCTCTCATATTAACTCCACTCAAACCTCATGCATTAATGCATTCCTATCAAAAACGTTTTGTGAAAAACGAACCTTTTCGTAGAAAAATTTTGAACAAAAAAACTTAGAGTAGGTACATCCCTTCGAGCCTCGAAAATAAAATCTATCGTGCTAAAAAAATTTTTCTCAGTATGAACAAATTTACAAAATTCGAACAAAATTAATGAAATCTGGTCCTTTTTTATTATTTTTTTTGTCATTTCTTTTACAATTTTTAAATCTTCAACGAAAAGAGAGAGAAGAACAAATCTGTGAACAATAGACTCCATTCCTTTTTCCAGAAACAGGGAAAATAGAATCTTTGTAGCAATAAAAAAACAATTACAATAATATTTTTCAAAAAAAATTCATAG
>JAPYZL010038072.1:0-11241 GCA_030522825.1 Platygaster orseoliae
TAAAACTTTATTATAAATGAAAAAGTTTTGATTGACTAAAAAATATTGTTTCAAGCAATTGTTCCAATTATATACAATAGCAATGTTAAACAAGATTTTTAATTTCTATAAGGTGCGTATGTAAGTTTTCACAGTGTTTTTGTTCTCCGAGAATTTTCGATATTGTCGCTTTTCTAAGTTAAAGACATACATTTAATTAAACTCCAAATCTTTCAATTCCAATTCTCTTGATTGTTTGATTCATAAAATTCAAACATTTTTTTCAACTTTTTTCAAATTCCGTGACTGGAGCAGATCGTATAAGGCCTTACACGAATCGCTCCAGCCCCGGATTTTTTAAGCAGGTGAAAAAACCGGTGCTCGAGCGGAGCGTATGAGACCCTATATGCTCCGCTCCAGCTCCGGAGTTTTTATCTGCTTAAAAACACCGAAGTTAGAGCGGAGTGTACAAAGCCTTATATGCTCCGCTCCAGCTCCGGTGTTTTTACGTTCATCAAACTCCGGAGCTTAAAAGCCGGCGGAGCGGAATTTATAACGGAGCGGCTCATAATCCCTAAATAGAAATATAGAAATATTATTCAAAATTAGATAATGCCTTTATACTTTGAATTTCCTGAAGCTTATCAACATTTCTTTTAAGCCTGCAGATTTTCGAAATTTCTAAACTTCTAAATTATTATTGAAACTTTGACAAAAACCGACGATTGCTGCACTACATATTAAACATTTTTTGATTGAAGAATTTTCAGAATATTCAACACTCATTGTAAAATTTAACAAAATGCACAAAATTTTCCACAATCTAAAAAAAATATTTCATTAAATTCGAAGAACTTTTCGAATGGCTCAGACATATTTACAATCTTTCACATTTGAAATATTTTTTACTATTACCAAATTTTTATGATATTTCTGGATTTCTATGAAAATTTTTCAGAATATCTGCAATCTTCATTTTACGAAATATTTTTTTATTTTTCAAAAATATGATGAATTCCACTCAATGTCTGTACTTTTCCACAGAATCTATGAAATTCTCCACAATCTTTAGTATTTATCGTTATTTTCCGAAATCCTAGAAATTTCTTGAATTTATACAATTATTTACTGTCTTTAAAATATTTATTCTTTCTAACTATTCATGATAAAAATATGATTGACGATTTAACCCGTTCAATATAAAAATATTTGTTATTTTCTGAAAATTTTATTAGTATTCTACAGAACATATAATTTAAATTACATAAACTGTAGGATTTTGATTAAATTTTCATAATTTTCGGTGTTTTTTAAATTTCCGTGGTTTTCCTAAAATTCCCTTAAATCATACAAAATTTTCGGATTTTCTAGAATTATTCTTCAAATGTTCGTTACAATTTTCTGTTTTTCAGTCTCATAATTTTACGGATTTTTTCATTTCTATTGAAATTTTGGAAATTATCTACGATCTTCGTACAGTAAAAGTGTTATTATTCTTACAATCTTAATGAATATTACAGTTCCCGACATGTGACAGAATTTTTTTGAATTTACAAAACTTAGCATCATTTTTTGCAATTTTACTAATTTTTGAAATTTTCTACATTATGAGCAATCTTTAAAAGCTCTCAAATACGTACATGATTGTTGTTTCTTTCGTTGGCGGTACACGGGGAGAAATTTTCGGTGTCACGCACTTGGAACCTGTCCGTGTGTGGCACATCTAACAGTCAAGCGAGTAACGCTCAGATTTGGCGTGCGCCACACGCGAAGCTCGAGCGTTACGTTCAAGGTCGAGCGTCAACACTCGAGCTTCGCGTGTGGCGCACGCCAAACAATGTCGAGATAAAGTGTCGTGAGAAGCAAATAATTGTGTAAAGAGTGAGTATAAGAGCCAACGTTGTTCGCTCTATCTTTTCACGCGCAAAGTAAGTATCGCGGTGTAGACGGTGACTAATACGGTATATTTTTCTACGTGTACTGTATCATCATTTTTTAAAGATTATTTGAAAAGTTTTGAAATCGTGAAATACTATAGTTGAAAAAGAATGTATCAAAGTGACTCATCACAAGAGCTATCCAATCTATGAAGTGTGATTTTATTCAACCGCTACTTAATGATTGTAATAATATCGACATCTTTAAGAAATGATTGGTTTCAAGGAAAAATACTCAATCATTGGATTTCAACGTTTCTCTTGAAAAATCAGTATAGACAGGTTTCGACACGTAAGCGTAAAAAACCTACGTTTTAATGTTCGAGATACGAAAAAGATTCTAGTTTGCTGAGAAATGTGAACTTGGTAAATTCTTCATTACATTTTTTCGATTGCAGAAGTCCGAAGCACAAGAGTATTGCGTGCCAGAGGTATTTCTTCATACAGTGGTCAATTTTCTTCAGACTTAGAAAGTGAATTCGACGATGTAGATGGATGGCCAGTCGTAGATCCAATTATTTTGTGTTCAGACGATCCGAATTCCGTGTCCATTATAGATTCTGCTACTGAACGAAAATCCGATAGCGATTCCGATAAAAATTCTGACCAGGATTGGATTTTGCCGAGAAAACGCAAAAGGAAGAGAAAAAAGCAAGGTATTTGTCACCCTGAACCAAGCTGAGTTGTGTTTCATTAATTATTAAACTTTTGAAATGTTTTCACAGCCATTGGAAGAAAATTGCTGACTCTTCAAAGTAAACTGAATGCGGAGATGGAAGAGCAAAATTCACAAAACAAATTGCTAGTAGGTGTTAAAGAGGGACCGAATTCTGTTGAGGAATCAAGCCAAGCTACTAGTCAAGCTCATGAAATGAGTAACACGAGTGGAGAAAATGCGATTGTGAATACATCGTTGGATGTACAGGAAAATGTGATGAACGCAGATGTTACAGATGACAAGCCAATCTGTAGAATTGAAAGTATTCGTTCGGGTTCGAACCTAGTCTTCAATACTACCCCAAACCTGAATCAGCAACAAAATGTAAGTATAAATGAAAAAACAAGCTTTTTCACAATGATTAGGTGTGTGAGCGAGAACACTAGAACCGAAATTTTTGAAATTTTTAATAAAGAGTCATCAAGTGTGCTACCAATCGTATTTTTTGAATGCAACAAGCAATTAACAAACATTTTTATGTAATTCTAGTAGTAAAAAAATTATTTAGTTAATAATCCTATACGGTAATTAGTTCTGTGATTATACTTTTTTTGATTGATTTATCATATATTTGTAGTTCAGCTGTCAATAAAAAATGCTCAGTTTTTATTCAGAAAATTTATTAAGTTGCTAAATTATAAAAAATGTACACTGAAAAATCTAGGAGTCGTATGGTGACAAAAGTGATTTATTATAATGCATTGTAAAAATCGTGATGCTCTTCTGGCATGAATGGGAGCATTTTCATTAGCTCTTCTTTTTATTCGGCAAATAATTCCTTTTTACCCAATCGTTGAAGCTCGTATTGCAAGCAAAAAATCATTTAACAACAAATTAACTAAAGAATGAATATGATAAGGCATAAAAGGAAATGATTTTTCGTTTCTCAATGATTATGATGAAACATTGAGAATCCCAATCGTTAAATATAAAAAGGAAATTATTCTTCGTTTCTTAATCATTATGATGAAACTTTGGGAATCCCAATCGTTAAATATGAAAAGAAAATGATTCTTCGTTTCTCAATTATGATGAAACATTGGAAATCCCAATCGTTAAATATGAAAAGAAAATGATTCTTCGTTTCTCAATTATGATGAAACATTGGGAATCCCAATCATTTAATATAAAAAGAAAAAAAAAGATTCGTAGTCGATAATATCTATTTTGGTTTCTTAATACATATTTATATATAGTAATATAACACAATACTGGTTATTTTTCATGAAATACAGTTTACGATACTTATATATTATACATTTCGAAAATTATACGGTCTCATTTTCTCGTTTCCAAACTGTGAAAACTTCAAATTGTTGGACTCTCCCAGGCTGCGTCACTGGAATTCACATTGCACTTAATATCGTTAATTTTCTATTAATTATAATTATAAAACTATGGAGATTCAAAAAATACTTAACCACAGTTTAATTGTGATCAAACAACACCATAGGAATTATTAATGCCTTAGTGCGACACTGTGGTTTCAGCTGCTACAGATATCAATGAACCCACCAGGTGCTGACTATTGCATTTCTTTATCTTAATCACACAAAAATATCTCCACAAAAGCATCTAGTCTCACCTCGAGACAATAGATATCGATTAAGTTCAATGTATTTCTAAAAACCTCAGACATCGATAGAAAACTAGATTTTCCATAAGAACCTGTATGGGGTTAGCTTTTTTGAGGTTTTCACACAATTTTTAAAAATGGAAAAAAAAACTTTGAAGCTTCACTTTTAGAATAATATGTGACCTATAACAGAGATTTCAGAAATGTAAAAAAGTGAATTTCGGGAAAATTAAGGGTTGGTCGGTTTTGAATTATAACCCCTCAATTATTCATTGAAAATATCGCGGTTTCTTCGCAGGCGAAGAAAAAATCAACATTGTGCAATAAGCTCCATTCGCTGTGCTTTACAGATGTCTAATAACTAAGGCTGACAAAAATATCGATTTACATATTCAATATTTATTTACATATTTCGAGATAATTTTGAGGTAAATCCATATTTTTCAATTTTTGCTCTTATCGTCAATATTTTTCTATTTTGGCGCTGTATCGATGAAAAAATTTTCGAATTTGTTAGTGACGATTCAAATACAGCGCTTCTTAAGTGATAAGTGAGGTAAATATCGCCACTATTATTTACAATATTTACTGTAAAAGTAAATATTGAAGACAGTCGTCGTTCATTTCAGTTTAAAAGTTTACAAAAGCATGTCATTATTCATTGTAATTCTTTCAGTACCTGTGATTAAAATAAATATTTATCTTCCATATTTCAGCTGCTTTTCGTCCATACATACATACATATTTTCGTACTTTTTCGTCCAACTTTTTCGTCCATATTTTTTTCAGCCCTACTAATAACGAATTTAATCGGTCACGAGTCTCGAAAAATACCTTGCAGTCTGTTGCAATCTGACTTCTTTATATTGATGGATCTGAAGTTTTTCGGCCGAGGCGAAGCCGATAAGCTTCAAACTCGTCAATAAATAATACTAAAATCTACACTTAATTTGAAGATGTACGTGTTTTAGGGTTTTATAAGATTAGCTCAATAAAGTTATTCATTCAATGGTTAGGTAAATTTCGAGAAAGAAATAAATATTTTATTACAGAATGTTCAATATAGAATTATGCATTCAAGATGTATCTAAAGGTAGTAGTTACCTAAAAAACTGTTTGAAAGAATTTTGTTAAACTTTGCAAGAAAAATCTTTCAAGCCTCATTAGGCTTTCCCGCAAAATCTCATCAAAATCGACTACTTAGTTTTTCAGAAAAAAAATTTTGAAAATGCATTGTTTCCTATGGGCACTTGTACTTATTCCTTTGTAGAATTGAAATGCGTCGACGAATTTTCATAAAAAAGCACACAGTTGACGGATGCTATCCTAAGAATTTATATGAAGTCAGAAATATTGATTTTCTTTACCGAATTTGTTAGAAAGCACAATAAATAATTACGAGATGAAGTTGCACATGTAAAGTATAAAAATTTGGCAACGTCGTAATCAACTGTTACTGTAGGGACTCTTATTCTTATGTATAACTTCATTCAATTTCAAACGACCAACTTCATTCCTTTCTAAGGTAACTACTACCTTAAGGTATTACCTACATAATTGGAATCCTTTTGAGATTTTTATGAAAAAAATTGCATTAAAAGATAGTAGCGTCTTAATTACTCTGGCAAAATTAAAACTTGTTCTACAATACTGTTTTTTTATCAAAAATTACCAAAGTTTACATGTAGTTCTATGAGTGGAACCAGTTTTTTCAAATTTCCAACAATACTGCATTTAGGGTTTCAATAAAATTTTATCATTTTCACATTATAACTTACTTTATGAAATACTTCGATTAGAATCAACTTTCACAATACCGTTTTTGAGAAGAAAAATAAAAACAACAAATTCGACACTTTCTACATTAAATCAAGAAACTTAGCAACAGTGTAGTCCGCCCATGCACATCAGAACACACAAATACATCAGTACACGACTCATGGGCTTATGCTGCACAATGCAATGTTGCCACTACTGAAAATAATGCCGTGATCTGAAACTAGCTGCAACTAATTTCCATTTCAGTTACATTCATTCATAGAAGTAATACCTTAAGATGTAGAGAATGTATTGAGAGAAATTTTACATACGTTACATTCCTTGCAGCCCCTACTACTCCAGCAAACTATGATCCCTGGGCCCAGACTGATAATCCACCCACCGTACACGGAGAACCAACCACCTCCAGGGCCTCTACGACATCGGCACCCCTTGGTCATACATCGAATGGAGTACCCACCCCAGCCCCATCAAATTGTGAGAGCCGGCCAACCACAAATGATGATGCGAATGCGAATGCCAGGGGTGCAATATCCACCACCCCAGCAAAACCAGGCATCCTTAAATGTGCAGCCACCAAGAGCATTCGCTCAACGTTCTCCAATCCGAATGCCACCGAGAATGGCGCAACCACGTAACATTAGACCATCTCCTCGAGCAATGGGTCCTCTTACACGCAATGCCGTACCAAATCCAAGGCCCCAAATGACCGCGAGGTACCCGGGTCCCCAGACCGGGCCCAGAATGCCAGCAGTTCCGAGACCTGCGTTGGCGAACCAGCCTCAGGCAGCAGCGAATCGAGGTCGACGTTCCGCGAATCACCGGGTACGAGCTCCTGCCCCAGGAACGCCTTCGCAGCCTACGTCTCTCATAGTTTTAAGTGACAGTGACGACGATATCGAGATGATCGTTTATGAGAAATCAACAAGTTCTCCGACGAAAACCACGAACACTCCACCCACAACGGCTAGAAAATCGGGGATCGGAAGCCTGAACAACGTGGTGCCACAGCAAGTGATTCAACGCATGAGCCAGGGTGGGATTTCGATAACGCCGCTTGCGAAACCGCAGAATACGCCTCGCGCGCCCGCGCCCACGCCCGCGCCTCAAGTTGTGGTTGTCGTTAATGAAACTGGGAGTCATTATGCTTTAGTGCTGCCGAATGGGAGCAAACTCATTCTCACTCCTGAACAAGTGGCGCAGATCAGGGCTTCTAATGGTGGGAAGTTGTCTTTGTAAGTTTTGTACTTATTGAGGCTATGTGTGTTTTTTTCGAGGGTTACTTGAAGAGATGGGCGACACCGGATCAAGTTATCGGTATATAAGTATCGAACTCTTTTTTCAAGAAGTAGTTTGGATTGGTTATTAAGCTACTACTGTATTCATGTTTTGTTGAATAAATTATGTGATGACGCGATTTATGCCTTTAACGTAATAATTTCGTAAGGTGTGGATCATGATTATGTAACTGGTTTCGCAGTTAATGTATGATTTATGTCAATTTTGAGGATTATCAGAACCGTTTCGTCCGCAAGGAATGTTCTAGGAATCGGCCAGAGCTTGTACCGATATTCATGAATTAAATACAAAAAATGTAATTATTTATTTGGCCGGGTGCAATCAGAGGTTACGATTGATAAAACGACTTATTAAAAATATCTTGCAAATTTTGAGTTGAAAGTATTGGTGCTTGATACATTACAGCAAAGTTTCAATATATCAAGTATCGATGCTAGTATCGCCCATTTCTAGTTACTTGGAGCTGAATAATTATGTAACGAGATGCATGTGATCATACACTTTTGAACACTGTAACCCGTAATTATGTAACAAGCAGAGAAATTTGAGTAAAGTTATTATATGATTAAATGAAAATTGTTAAGAAAATTTATCAACCCAGAACTGTGATAATAATTATCAAATCAAGACCAACGTTTGGTATTGATTGACCCACAAATGTATACCTACTTTTTTATTACTGACTAAAATGTCGTACGCTAAATATTATCGATTTCAATTTACACAGCTTATATGATTCCTGAAGAACCAAAACCTTTATGAAACAAACAATTTATGTTGAAGTGTACTAATTTATTTCAAAATTCCACGAACTTCAACAATCACTATATTCAGACAAAATACTTGAATTTTATTATCATTCAAAAATTTTTGGGTCTATTATGAGAGTTCCAGTAGAAAAGCAAAGCTCACCTTGTAATGAAAATATTGTATAAATATTTGATATTGTGTTATTTATTTTCCCAGCCAAGTTTTATTCATTTTCCTCGTCATCGACGTTTTGGTAGTATTGTTCACGTTATTATTTATTATCTATTCTATTCTCTAACTGTGCAACGATATAGTTACAATGCTAATATAATACTCAATTGCATTATTTTACGAGGATAATAAATAAATTATGGTCTGCAGAATGAATAACTACGTATCGCTTTTTTCAAACATTGTTTATTATCTTTTGACATAAAATTATGATTATACCGAATTCAGGAAAATTCTTTTCATACACGTCAAACACTAATTGCAAGTTATACATACCAAACCTACAGCAACTTACTCAAAAATAAATTTTGGCACAGCTATCAGCAGAAGAAAAAAGACATGTTTAGCAAAATTATTTTTCAACCCATTATTCCATTTCTGAGAATAAGAACTAAAAAACCGAAATGTATTTTTCCCCATATATCCGTAAAAAAGGCCACTTTATTTCTATGGAATGCGGGAACAAAAGCCCCTTTTTAGGGTACTCGGAAATCAGCGGGAAATATCAACAAGAACCCTGGGAAACATTCATTAATCACGGATCAGGCAATTTTCTTCCCTGTGATCCGGGATTTATGAATATTTCCCTAGGGTTTTATTGATAACTTCCGCCAATTTCCGAGTACTCCAAAAAGAGGATTTCGTTCCTGCGTTCCATAATAATGAAGTGACCACTTTTACACATGCATGGGAAAAAATATTATATGCTACACTAGACTATTAGTATTAACATGTGATTTCAGAGAAACATGAGTATTGCATGACATAATGTACTATTAGGTCATTTTCTCTACTGAAAGGATAACGAACATGGAAAAGACTTGGGATTCCTTATTTTGGAAAATAAATATTTGTGAATAGCTCGTATAATTTTCGGATATCGATTACAAATTTTCTAGGATTCTTTGTAGGAAACCATTTTATGTTTGACACGCGAATTTCGGAACAATGAATAATTTTTCCTTTTTTCTGTATTGCTCCATGATTTTGGTTTTGAAAGTATCGACCTACATTTGATCGATACTCGCGCATTTTTATACGCAGTTATCCTTTCATTTTTCGTTATTTTCTAATTAAAGTTTGAAATATTTCATGTTGCTGCTTATTCTGTCTTCAATAAAAAAAACTGCGTTTCTCTAAATTTTTTCAATTTGTAGTTTATGAGAAATTTCATTTATTCATTCAATTTTGATGACAGGCGTTTCTATATACGGAATTTTCAGTTAAAGACAGCGTTGTCAATAAGAAATAATACAAAATTAATATGAAGAAAGATGAAAAACAATTGAACATCCAGATAGCACTGTCGTAGACATCTTTGCACATTCAATACTTCACATGATTGACCAAAATCGCAGCACGATTCATCAAAGATACATCGGCAAAATCCTGAAAATCGTGAGCACCACGATATGAACGTTAAAACAGCATCATCGCACATTCATTGCAACATCAAAACGCAGCTTTATCAAGGTGAAACATGTCAACATCATTGATAAATCAGCTTACTCTCTACCTCTCAATGATTGCAGAATCATTGATACATCAACTCGAGCTTTTCGCAAAAAAATATTAACCCAAATCCGTGAATAGCCCAAGTATATAAACTCTGGCAGAATGAACGTGCAATGTTTGAGTGATGTAAAAAGTGCATTGATGTTGACATCTTTTCGCAATTCGAAAGCAAGTTTATGATGCTACTCTAATGATGCAATGCTGGCGGTTTCATGCATCAAACAGAGCAATGCCTTTGTTGGATCAAAAAATGTTCGTTCAAAGCACACTCACAAGTTAACCGACGATCGCATAATTTGAACACTGAATGATGCTTTGGCATAAAACTACGTAATTTTCTAATTCTTTGGCTAACTCTTTTTCTAATTTTGAGTCTATGGTACGAGTCAAGTTTTGTCTAGTTGAAGAAAAATTCTATGTTGGGTTTATAACTGTCAGTTGACCTTAACACATCATTCCTTTACCGATTCAAGATCGATGAATTGACATACCTCCGTTACGCTAACCCTCTAATTTTTTTTTTTGCTAATGTACATATATGCATAAGATGTGATCTTGTTGAGTCTCATCAAACGCTTTGCATTTAGATATCACAACTCCCAACGCTAAGTATTACTTTCAGTATTTCGTCCTCTACTTTTTCCTGGTCTTCATGTACATAGTTTCAAACCTCGGGCCTTCTCAAAAACCACGCAGTAATCTTCTTGAGAGGAAGCATAAACTTCCACTCTGCCTCTGCTCTATTTCGTGAAATGCTCTAGGATCTGATGTACCGTGCATTTCAAAGGTGGTATTATCTAATATTTTGATTGTTTGGCATTGAAACCTGTTGCGTATCTTTTCTTCCTTCAGTTTTTCAATTTCCTCCAAATTCCTATCTCCTGTCTTTAGTAGGTTACATGGTATATTATTGATTGTGGAATTGTAAACAGTCTTTTGGTTTTTGTTGTTGTCGTCAGTAAAAAACATCTTGCATTTCCTCGGAGTATTATTTGGCTGTGGTCTTTTCTTTATGGTTTTACATAAACTGGAGTTGATGGCTACATTTGTAATCTCTCGTTTATGTCGGAAAAGTGAAGGAACCTCATACATTTTTGTGACATAGAAGATCAGTGACAAGAAGATGTTTCGATAATCTGGCTGACAGTTAATGGTCACATTTTCAGTTCGTTATGAAACTGAATATACCCGCATGAAGTCAGCACCGCTTTTTTTGAAAAAGTACAGTTTTCTGAGAGTTCTGAGTCCGTCAACAATAGTTCTGGAGTTCTACTTAAAAATTATCAATAGTTCCGGCAAATAAGTTGTTATAAAGATGAGAAACAAAAACAGGGTGCTAACTTCACGCAGCTCCGCTTCTCGAAGCAATATGAGTTCTGATGCGTTATAATTGATGATTGACAACATACGCGGAGTTCTCAATACAAATAAACAATAGTTCTGACATAATCACAAAG
>JAPYZL010038122.1:0-19126 GCA_030522825.1 Platygaster orseoliae
TTTCAAATTTCATTATCCTATAACAGATGGCGCAACTGTTCAACTCTACTATTACCCCTTGTCGATAAGGCCAGAAACTTTTCAAATGACCCTCGTACTGAATATGGTCGAAATTCAAAATTTATGAACGTTAAAAATATTGTAAATATATTGTTTAAACGTTTTGAACAATAATAAAGTCAAAAATGTTTAACGTTCAGTAAAGTACGTATTTTTAATAATCACAAGAATTTCAGAATCGAAGAAAATCGAAGTAGCTAAAAATTGTACATGTTTGTTATATTCAAAAATGGTTGAATTTCTTATTTTTAAACGATACCCGAAATTTCGGGGTTTATTTTAGACGTAAGGTACCATATATTTTCAAAATCCTACACGAACAAGTATTCCAAAATATTTTTATTAAATTTTTTATGTTTCAGAAATTTAAGGTTCCTAGAATTCTAGGAGATTTAAATCGAGATTTAAATCTCGAAAATAATGAAATAGTACGCGAATATATAATACTTCCTAGACATTTGAAAAAATATTCAAAATCTTTTGAATTTATAGTTCAAGAACATGAAATTCTAGAAATCGCTCTAGTAATCTACATATAAATTATAAATCTATAAAAAAGCAGAAACTCAAAATCGTTGCACGTTTCAATACTTTAGCATCGAATTCTAGAAATCAGTAGAGTTAATCATAGACATACAAGAAATTAATGAGAATACTGAAAAATACGACAAAATTTTAGGAATATCATGAAATACGGAAATATGAGAAATTATTTCGACCCAGTAAATAATAAAAAAAAAAATTAGAATTCACGAAAGTGTTCAAAACCATGAAACTTTGAATTCTGGAGCATCGAAGTCTAGAAATCGAGACGGAAATTCATAAAAATACCAAAAATTCTTCCATATCACAAAAAAACTCTGAAGAAATCCTAAAAATATTCAAATTCTATAAAGAACTGTTTTCTGAATAATCTGAACAAATACGAATTATCTATAAAACTCGAAAAATCTAAGCAATCGAATTAAAAAACAAACGTATATAAAAATTAAGCTAAATAATAGAAATCTATATATTATTGTACTGAAATTTTTAAAAATTTGCACAATTGACACCATGCAATTGTATGCCATAAATTTTTAATTTCATATTTATAGTAATGAATTTGTGAATTATGTGCACAATAAATACAGTGCTTAACAAAATCATGCACAATTGACTTCATGCCATTAAGATTCTAATTAAGAATCTAAGTAATTAACATTCTAAGATTCTTATTAATTAAGAATCTAATTCAAGATTCTAAGATTCTAATCATGGCATAACAATTCGAAAATTTTATGCCATTAATTTGTAAAACATGTGCACAATAAATACAGTGCTTAATAAAATCGTGCAAAATCGGCATCATGACATTAAGATTCTAATTAATTAGAAATCTAATTAACATTCTACGATTCTAATTAATTAAAAATTTAATACGAGATACCAAGATTTTAATCATGGCATAACATTTCGGAAATTATAAGCCATGAATTTTTAATTTGATTGTTACATTGAATTTCCAAAAAATTTGCATGAGTGACACCATAACATTTTATGCCATAAATTTTTATTTTCATATTTATAGTGCACAATAAATACAATGCTTAGTAAAATCGTGCACAATTGACATCATGACATTAACATTCTAATTAATTAGGTATCTATAATTAATTAAGAATCTATTTCAAGATTTTAAGATTCTAATTATGGCATAAAATTTCTAGAGTTTCACACCATTAACTTTTAATTTCATTATTATAGTAGTGAATTTCCGAAAAATTCGCACAAATGACACCATGGCATTTTATGCCATACATTTTTAATTTCATATTTATAGTAATGAGTTTCTAAAACATGTGCACAATAGACATCCTGCTACATTTTGCAGTCATCAAACTTTTATTCACTCATCCAACGTTCGCGATATTCATTGTCATTCACTGCACTTGATTTTTCGGTACCAAATAAGTACAGCCTTTTTCCACTCGCACTTATGACGACGAATCAATCGAAATTAATGGCGTGAAAATCCATCGAATGAGCGAAGAAAATGTTTTTTTCTCTTTTCTAAATGCTCCATCAGCCTTTCATTTCAGAAAGCGTTTTGGTTCAAAGTGTGCAATAACAGTGTCAACCACGTACATGCTCTAACGGAACAAAACATGAAAAGAAACGTGCAAAGTATGTTCCTGCAAAAGTCGGCAAAAAACGAGCTCTTGCAAACGCACCGCTAACAAGTTGATGCATTCGCCAACGAAAACTTTACGTTGAAAAGACTTCTATTTAATATCGTAAGATGTGTTGAAATGTAAAAGAGAAAATTAATTATAGTTCCTGATGAGTTTATGATGGTGTTGAAGAATTCTTAAAGAATTTCGCTGCAAAAGGATTGACCGTTTTGACATGTACGAATTGCGTTGAAAAGGCTTTCGAGCAATTTCACGGTGAGGAAACTGCAAAAGAGGACAAATTTGTACCTGGCACAATGAAGTTGATGGGTGCATTTGTGGTACCGGGAACAATGGTATCCGAAAAGCACAATGTTGCGAAAGCAAGCACGAAACATGTACGCTGGTTGATCGACATTGTTTAACATTATTTTCGTGGATTTCCACGGCGTTGACTCGATATTTTCACTGTTTCCGGCAAAAATTTTCGTAAATTCGCGATGTCAAACGCGCGCATCACTATAATTTGGAAAAGGGAACGATATTATTACATGTTAGAAGCGCAGTTTCAAGTTGAGGAATTTGAGGTATCGGGCACACTATAACGTCGATGGTCCGAGGTGTAGTACCGTAATAAGTAGGATTCTATCCTCTTGCTTCCTTTCATTCTACCTCCTTCTCCCGTTTTCAATGTGGTCTTCGGCGAGCTCGCAAGAGGAGACTGAAGACAAACTCACACATTCTATGGTGCAGGTTCCGTTTGGGTCCGTATTACGGACCCATCTACTGGGTGTTGAAATAAAACGGGGACCTGTGCATAAGCGCGATTTTCTATGGAAAAGTTGAGGTGGGGCAAAGTTTGGACAGGGGTTATGTGGGTCACGTCAAAATTCCAGTTTTGGAAGAGATTACTTTTGCAAGTGCGCGGGATAGCGAGTTTTTGGGAATCTCGAGGTTGAGTTGGGATAGTTGGAATCCAATGCACCGAGTTGGGAAACGTTGGGATTTATGTAAATTTGAAGCATTCTGAAAATGTTCAAACAAAAATAGTTGAAAAAATTAATTTATTTGTATATTACAATAGAGAAATTAATCCAGTTTATCTGACAATGCTCTGTATTGTGTAATTTTAGTAAACTTCCATATCTTTCTTTCTTTTTTTCGTTCTCTCAGAGCTATAAGGAAGATGGAATCCAGGCCAAATTTCTTTTTATCCTTTTTATTTACTAATTCTTTCCAAATTTCCAATTTCCAATTTCCAATTGGAAAGAATTAGTAAATAAAAAGGATAAAAAGAAATTTGGTCTGGATTCCATCTTCCTTATAGCTCTGAGAGAACGAAAAAAAGAAAGAAAGATATAGAAGTTTACTAAAAAAGAGAAATTAATATAAAAATAAAGATGTTTCGATAATTTCAGTAATTTTATTTATAAAATTACAGCTAATCCGAACATTCCGTTAAAATTTAATTAATTTCCAAAATTTCGATATTGTAAAAATTCAATATTGAAAAAATTTACTTATTTTCATGAATATCATAGATGATCTGAAATTAATACTAAAATTTAGAAATTTCGTCACATTTAGAACAGTTTGCAAATGATCCAACTTTCGCAAAATCCATAAATTATGAATAGTTGAGAAATGTTAGGATTTATTAAAGTTTTAAGCGTTCTGAAAGTTCACTAAGTTTTGTGAAACTCAAATATTCAAGAAATTTTCACAAAATGTGGAAATGTAATTGATAAGGGAAATTCGAGAAATTGTCAGACATTTGAATATTTTGGAGTTTGCGCGAGAATTTCAATATTGTGAAATTTTACTCATTTTTTTTAAACATAAAGAATATTTCGCAAACGATCCAACATTCGCAAAATCTATAAATTATCAAGGATTAGAAACTGCTCCGAGTTTTAAAATTTAAGATTTATGGAAATTTGACACATTCTGAAAATTCGCAACAATAAATACTCGACAAAATTAATTGATTTGTACATTAAAATAGAGAAATATAAAAATAAACATATTTCGATTTCAGAACTTTTGTTTAAAAAATTTCAGTTAATCCAAACATTTCGTCAAAATTTAATTAATTTCGAAAATTTCGAATATCACAAGAATTTCAATGTTATAAAAATTTACTCGTTGATATGAATATCATTCATAATCTTGAATGATTACTAAAATTCAGAAATTTTATCACATTTACAACATTTTGCAAACAATCCAACTTTCGCAAAATCCATAAATTATACATAGTTGGAAAATGCTCCGAACTGGAAAATTCGAAGATTTATGATAATTTTAAGCGTTCTGAAAGTTTACTAAATTTTGTGAAACTCAAAAATTCAAAGAATTTTTAAAAATGTGGAAATGAAATATTAATAGGGAAAATTCTGAAAGTTATCAGACATTCGAAAATTTTGGAGATTGCGAGAATGTCAATATTGTTAAATTTTACTCATTCTTTTTAATGCATTGAGAATATTTTACAAACGATAGGACTTTCGCGAACTTGATAAATCATCAATAGTTCGAAAATGCTCAAAATTTGACATTTTTTAACCAATTGATATGTATATTAAAATTTATGAATCATGAAAATAAAGATGTTTCGAAAACTTCATTTATTCCAAACAGTTTCGTAAAAATTTAAAAATTTCGATGATTTCGGATATTGCAAGAATTTCAATATAATACCTGCAATATTGAATAATCAATTTTTCCTTGTTTTCTACATCTAACTCGCAAATCTTACAAACGTCGTTTACATCGTCATTATCGACATGTTCGTTCGAAATTTGTTTATCTTTCTTCTCGGATTTTTTGGACTTAGCAGTGACTACTTTTCCATGAACAATCGTCATGTGCATCGGAGGGGAGATTTGATTAGAATATCGCAAACCAAATTCTTCGTCCAGCCAAAGAATTGACAGAGGAAGACGGCACCAAGGGCCAGTCTCCAACATTTCCGCGAGTAACGCTAATTTGTAATCGAACGCTGTTTTTTCCATCTTTTTTTCCGCACGTTTTTCAAACGACGACTCGTTTCCGGATGTTGCCAAGCCCATTCAAACTATTACGAAACAAAAACAGAAAATATTTATGCTACAAGAGAGAAAAAGAACGTTTTCAACGAGTGCATTTGCACACGAGCGAAGCGAGTGATTTTTGATTTATAAGAATCAAAATCACCGGAGGGCTTGTTTATCTGATTAGGCTTTGGTCACTTATAGAATTATCCTAATAGAAATTGATTTATTTGTTTTTCATTTAAATTTTTTACCCTCAAGGCTGTGAAACTCCTTATGTCCTACGATAGTATAATTTTCAACCATTTCAATAGTGAATTAATTAAATTTAATCGTTAATTTTCAATCATTAATAGTACCCTTTTTAACTGATGTGAACATCTAATTTTGATTTAGTAGATGGGCTAAGCCGGTTCTGGTTCAGGGGTCTTCAGAGCCAGAACCAGCTTAGCTAAGCTACTGTAAAGGACTAATTTTTTGTCAGCGGCGGATGCGAGAATTCTTTTATTCTTATACTTCTCAAAAATAATATAATAATAGGACAAAAAATGTTAGGTTAGGTATTTCACTTAAATAAAAAATAGAAAATTGATGTAAAAAAGTAACGAATCATTGATTCTGAGTGTACAATTTCAAAAAAATATCGTACACGTTCTGCCATCTACATGAACTTACAGTGACTTGCAGTGTCTACAGCTAATTACATATCGTTCGTGTGAATTATCTATGTGAATCTGCTGACACCCTTTCTCTCATTAATTTTCCCGAAGCAAACTGTTGCGTAGAAAATATCAAATCGCCGGGTTTTCAGATCAATAGCAAACTACAATTAGGTATCTTTATCTGAAACTTTCAGAAACTATCTGGTCACCATATTGAGGTATGTCAGTTCGTCCGCATATTTCAAAATATTTGTATATGTATTATAATTTTCAACGAGTATACAAGAATTTCAAAAATGTGCCAAGTATTGATCTTTTGGGCGTATTATGCTTGAGATGAATACTTAGTGCTAATAAAGACTAAATGTACACACTTCTGTAAGTATCAGTTTTATTATTGCCATATCGATATAGATAAAACAGATGACACCTGTTGAATCTAGAATGCAATACTGTATCTGCATCTAACCTAACCAATCCAGGTGTCGATGATAGTGCAATGTGGATATAGTTTTTCAATTAATATAAAATTAATCAACGAGATTTTTTATTAATACTAAACAGATTGAAAACAGGTAAAAAAGGGTATACACATTTTGAAATAAATAATTTTTTTAGCCGAGTTAATGCATGTTGGGGACTTTTCAAATAATTCAACCATTAAGGAGATATTACACGTTCGTTTGAGTGTTATTTATGAAAGATTTTTCACAAAAGCAGACTTTTCAAAAGAGGCGAAAAAGGTAAATTTAAAAAATAAATATATATATGTATAAGGTTGTTGCAATTGCAGATTTTTTTAAGTTATTTTATGAAATACTGTGATCATTGAAGGTTTATAAAGTACTGAAAACTGAGAAAAAACTTTGAAAATAACTATTTCCGATAAAATAACAAAATTATTTTTTGAAAAAAAAAAGGAAACTGTGATAAGAAAATTAACTTATTAATGAAAAAATAAATTACAAAATTTAAAAATCTATGAATCACAGATTTTCAAGGAGGTAAATTCAAAAATTCAAAAATTTGATATCACAAAAAAAATCAGTAAACAAATTTGAATATTTGTGAAAATTACAAATTTTTTCTAGTAGTGACACAAAATTCCTTTGAAAGGTCTGAAGTTCAAGAAAAAACTTTGAAAGTAATTATTTTTGATCAAATAACAATATCATTTTTTGAAAAAAAAGAAAATTATAATAAATAAATGAACTTATTAACAAAAAAATAAATTAAAAATTAAAAAATCTAAGAATAACAGATTTCCAAGTAAGTAAATTCAAAAATTTGATATCACAAAAGAAAATCAGAATCAAAAATGTGAATATTCAAGAAAATTGTGAAATTTTTCCAGCAGTGACACAAAATTCCTTTGAAAGGCCTGAAATCTAAGAAAAAACTTTAAAAACAACTATTTTCGATAAAATAACAAAATTATTTTTCGAAAAATAAAACTATAATAAATAAATGAACTTATAAACGAAAAGATAAATTAAAAAATTAAATAATCTAAAAATCACAGACTTTCAAGTAAGTACATTTTAAAATTCAAAAATTTGATCTGACAACAAAAAATCAGAATCAAAAAATGTGAATAATTGTGGAAATTTTTAAATTTTTCCAGCAGAGTGACATAAAATTTCAAGGTCTCCAAGACTGCACTAGCCTTTAATTTAAAATATTATAAATATTTTCAGTACAAATTGAATCATTACATTCAAATTTTGTATTCATGATTTTTTACTTCTATGAAACTTTTGCGGTTTTTGAAGGCTTTTCAAGGCCTGAAATCCGAGATAAAACTTTGAAAATAACCATTTTCGATAAAATAACATATTCATTTTTCGAAAAAAAGAAAACTACAATAAATAAATGAACTTACAAACGAAAAAAATTAATTAATTAATGAAAAATCTTAAAATCACCGATTCTTAAGTAAGTACATTTAAAAATTTTTTAATTTGAGCACAAAAGAGAATCAGAGAATCAATAAATTAATGTGAATATTTGTGAAAATTTTGGCAGTAGTAACACAAAATTCCAAGTTTCCCAAAACTGCAACAACCTTTAATCTAAAGTATTTTAAATATTCTCAGTACAAATTGAATCATTACATTCAAATTTTGTATTAATGATTTTCACTTCTATGAAACTTTTGTTGTTTTTGAAGGCTTTGAAAGGGATGAAATCAGAAAAAAAAACTTTAAAAGTTACTGTTATAAATAAAATCAAAGAATCACTCTCCGGAAAAAAATAACTATGAAAAAATTAATAAATAAGTGAATAAATAAATTTTTTTTAATTGTGCAGTTTCTAATTTAATTTACTATTTCAATTTTATTTTTTTTATTATTTATTATAATATTTTATTATTTATTATTTTATTTTTTTTATTTAATTTACTATTTCAGTTACTGAATTTCCCAAAGAACATAACACTTGAATCAAAAATTTTATATCGCGCAAAAGAAAGTCAGAAAATGAAAAAAAATGAAAGTAGTAAAACTTTTTTTGTATTTGTATTATAAACTAAAAATGTTATTAAGTGCCAAATCAGTAAAAGTCATTCAATCATGCATTTTACAAAATTAAAAAAACCTCATTGGCGTTTTATGAATTTTTGCCCTTCATGCACAGAAAACTATACTTGAAAAGAACATCTAACGAAGAAATCTTTTTTTCAAGGATTCCAACGCAAACGATGGAACAAGAAATATCCGAACAAAATTCTAATTTAAAAGGATTCAACTTATTGCTGATAATAACTGAAACATGCGGAGCTTTGTTAGTTTTGTTAACAATAATCTGGGTATTTTTTTACCGAGATGGTTTGGCGTGGAGTTCGGATGCCAGCAAAATGTTCAATTGGCATCCACTACTCATGGTCATTGGACTCGTGTTCCTTTACGCAAACGGTTATTAAATTTCTTTTGCAAGTTCCTCATGAAATTCAAAGACGATTTTCTCTTTGCCGCTTTTCACAAAACTCAAAATCAAAAAAGATATTCAAGTTCAACCAATTTCCCCAATTTTTCCAACGAGTGAGGATAGAAATCACGAACCAAAATTTACCGAAACTTTCTCCGTGTTTTTCCAAGTCGAAAAGTCCTTTGCAGTTTTTCAAAAAACTCAAAATCAAAAAAGATATTCGAGTTGAAAGTTTCAGCCAATCAGATTCGAGAGTAAGTGAGAGCGCCGCTGAGTGCGAGAGAGATGCGAAACCAAGCGCATTCGTTAAACTTTTAAACTGTGATAAATTTTTTTATTTTGAGTTTTGCGGAAAATGTTAAAGGGAAAATCGTCTTAGAATTCAACAAGGAACCTATTTCAATTTGTATTGAAATTTTTATTCAACTTTTATAGGGATACTTATCTACAGAATGAAAAGAACTGAGAAAAAGAAAAACTTGAAACTGATTCACGGTGGTATCATGGTTTTCACGATTTTCCTGACTATCATTTCGTTGGTTGCGGTTTTTAAAATGCACAATGCAAAAAACATACCGAACATGTATTCTCTGCACAGTTGGGTTGGATTGACCAGTGTCATAATGTTTTGCTGCCAGGTAAAACGAACTTGCAAGTTTGAAAAAAACGTTGATTGAATTTGAAAAAAACTTGATATGGTTTTTTTAGTATCTAGCGGGTTTTGTATCCTTTTTATATCCTGGCATCGAAGCTCCATTGAGGATGGCATATTTACCAGTTCACGTTTATTTTGGAACAGCCGGATTTATTGGTGTGATTGCGTCATGCTTGTTGGGTTTGACAGAAAAGGCGATATTTGAATTGAAGTAAGTTTTATTGATTCTCCGAGATTTTGAATCAAAATGAAAAAATATTCAGATTTTGGTTGTTGATTTTGAATCTCAGAAAAAAAAAGTAACAGATAAATACCTTGACGCTTTTCAGAACCAGTAAAGTGTTTAAACAGCAGAATGAAATCAAAAAGATCAAATTTAAAAGTTACAGAAATCTAAAAAATATCTAAGTTTTTGGATTTTTTAAAATTTTGTTCTATTTATTGAAATGTTGAGATAGTAGAAAATTACTGACATTTTTAATGTATTTTGGATTTTGAATCAAAGATATCCAAAAATTTATTGAATTCACACAAATTTTTCAACATTTTTGAAACTGTTGAAGTTTTCACAAAATTTTTTGTTTCTTCAAAATTCAAGTTTTGAATGATTAAAAACTGTATGAGGATTTCCGAAATATCATAATTTTAAAAATTCTCTAAGATGTCAAAAGTTATCAATATTTTCGTTTCTAGAGTTTAAAAGTTTCGAAGTTTTTGGATTTTCGAACATTTCATTATTTTCGAAATTGAAATTTTAAATTCGTTTAAAAAAAAACCTATATTTTTAATGTTTTAAGGATTTGAAATTAAAGATATCCAAAAAGTTGTGGAATCCGAATGAATTTTTCAAAATTTTCGGTTCTGTTGAAATATTCATGAATTTTTTATTTCATAAAAGTTCGAGTTTTAAAAAATTAAAAACTGTATGAGGATTTCCAAAATATCATAATTTTCAAAATTACTCAACATTTTCGTTTCTAGAGTTATAAAATTTCTTTATATTATATTTTATTATATTTTTCATTTTATATTTTTATATTGTATATTGTATATTTTATAATTCAAATTTTTTATTTATTTCATTCTTATATTTTATATTTTTAAGTTATTTAATTTTTATATTTTATATTTTTAATTTATATTTTTCTTTGTAAGTAAGTTATAAAATTTGATTATTTCTAAAATTTCTCAAGTTTGGATTTCGATATTTTGAATTAAAATTCGATTTAAAAATTTCAAAGATTAAAATTAACAGTTAATTATAAATTGTTAATCAAAAAACATGGAAAACTCATCAAAAATTCGAAAAATCAAATTTGGGAGTTTTAAATCTGAAAATTTCTTCATTTCAAGAATTTTGCAAGTTTTTTATTCTCAACTTTAAATTTATATCGCAATTCATACTAAAAATATTTAAATTGAAAATGAACTAATAATTAAAAATTGGAGAAGATCATAAACTTTTCAAAAATTTTAATTGAGAAAAATCGAATTTAAAAGTTTCGAAAATCCGAAAATTTTTATTAATAATTATTTTGTTTTATATTTATATATATATTTATAATCATTTTGATTTTCATACATTTTATTATTCTGAAAATACTTCAAAATCGTTGAAAATTTAAAATACCTGTAACTTATTAAAGTTTTTTACACAAAAATTTTTCAAACTTTTTGGGAATGCTAAAAATTTCAAAACTTTCTACTTTTTCATGATTCAAGTGCCAAAAATATTTCCTACAATTCCATTATCTCCAATATTTCCAAAAGTTTCCAATTTATCAAAAACATGTAATATTCTTCATGTTTTCCAAATTCCCAAATTTTTCAATCATACAAAATTGTCCAAAATCACCCGCATTTTTTATATTTTCGAATTTCATAAGATCTTATAAATCAATGAAGATTAAAATTGAGATTCATGAGTAGTTAGGGATAATCTATAGAATGAATTATTTATAAAATGCATTTAATTTGCTAAATTATTGCATTGCCTATTAAATGCAATAACTGATAAATATTTTTTCAAGACCTGCAGGTTATTCTACTCTACCAGCTGAAGGAGTTTTGATTAACGTCATTGGATTGTTAATCATCACGTTTGGTGCACTGACTATGTACCTGGTTTCGCGAGAGCAGTACAGAAGATTACCTCAACCAGAAGATAACATGTTGATTACAAGGCACAATGATTAGTCAATTTATTTCTCACCCAAATCAATTACTTTTTTTTCACTTCAAATCACGTGTCACCAAGTATTACTAACAATAAGTAATCAACCATAATTTAAATGCGATTTTTTATAATTCAAAAAAACCAATACCAAAAATTTGTACTAATCATGCATTTTTCATTCATAGATTTCGACTAAAAAATAATTTATTTATTTTTTTCAATAGATTTATAAAATCCCTTGAAAAATTATAAAATATCATCATAATATTTATATTTTTTTTTACACGGACATAGAATACTTGAAGAATGTGTCTAATTTTTCTATTATTGTTTCAATAATACATATTGTAAATGATAATCGTTTGAAAAATTGTAAAATGTTTACCAAAAACACTACATATCTTTATTTGATAATTCAACATTTAAAGAATGATAACTGATACCAAATGCATAAAAAACGATGGACAAATATGATCTATCAATTTTGATGGTGCTTCTTGTTGTACGTCGACTAAATATTGATGTTGGAAAGTATAGCAAGTATTATACTTTGTGTGATTGATGTGCTGTTTATAAATTTTAAGTAAGAGAGAAAAAACGATTATAATGAACTTATTTTCAACAGTTCAACTATTTTCTATACATCGAATTTCTTAAAATAATGAGTGCTGAGAAAATATACCAAAAAGCATAAAAGTTTAAGGTATTATCATAATTTTTGTTAAAATTTTTAAGTCCACTCGTTTTCTGAGTATTGAAATTAAAATATGTGATGTTATTCTTGAAATAAATGTCTATAAAAATTTTCAGACACTTTTTAATTGCCTTCACTGAGTACAACTAAGTTTCCAATGCTACAGTTGATCCTTTAAAAATCTTTTAAACCTGAATAATTGTTCATTTGTTGCTAAGACATGCAAAAACGTAAACTGCGAATTTTCGTTGTCGGTACTTGTGTCTATAATGGTCATTTGGTTGTAGAGATAGGCTTCTTCAGGACTCCCAAATTTGACTCGCATTTTCAGAGCTGCGCGACCAGTTGCTGCTAAAATTTCTTGCTCCACGCGATGCCTTACCAAGTCAATTCCTTGAATTAAAAAATTAATCAAATTACTAAATAAGTATTCAATTATTTTTTATCAATTTTCAATCATTATTATATAATAATATATGATAATATAATATTAATTATTATTCATGATTAATATATTATTATATAGGTAATAATAATTTTCAATTATTAATATAATAATTAATAAAATTTTTAAATAATTGATATGTTAAGATATAATATATTAATAGGTAATAATTTACATATTATGTAATAACGTTATATTATATTACTTATTATTTATAATTAATATATTATTATTTAATAATAATTTTTAATTATCAAATAATTAATTATTCAAATAATAAGAATTGATAATAATTCGAAATTATTAGACAAGAAAATTTTAAGCTTATTCTTTCGATTGAATTAAATATAGTTATTATTATATAATAATATATTAATAATATATTATTTTATAATAATAATTTTCAATTGTAATTATGATAATTAATTAAAATATTGAATAATTATTCAATTTTTTTATCAATTTTCAATTATTGAATATGTATATAAATAATTAATTATTTAAATAATAAGAATCAATAATAATTCGAAATTATTCGAAAAGAAAATTTTGAGCATGTTCTTATGGTTATCATTATATTACTAATTCAATATATATTAATATATTACCAATTTGCTTTGTTGCTGAAATTGGGAGTGAGTCGGCAGGAATGTTTTCTGACACTGCGACGTCGCATTTATTTGCTATGTGGATGATGGGCCTCGGTTCTTTCAACAATGATTTGAGAGTCTTTTTCACGTGATCGATTTGTGCGACTACGTCTAGGTGACTGGCATCATAGATATGGATAATCACGTCCTGAAAAAAGTACGAAATTTCGGGATTTTAGTATATAATCATTGAAGATTAAGAATCATATTCATGAAAATAAATGAATTTTCACAATATTAAAATTCTTGCAATCTCCGAAATTTTCACATGTCCGAAAACTTTTAGAATTTTCTTAATAATTACATGTCTACAATTTATGAAATTGCTGGAATATTAGATTTTCACAAAATTTAGTAAACTTTCAGAACGCTCAAAATTTCCATAAATCTTAACATTTCCTAACTATTGATAATTTATTATATTATATAATATTTATAATTAGATAATTTCATTGTAATATATTATATTTATAATAAATTTATTCACGATTACGTATTTAAAAAAATGAATAAATTTTTACAATATTGAAATTCTTGCTATCTCCAAAATTTTTAAATGTCGGACTTTTCAATGTATCTTATTAATTACATGTCTAGAATTTTTAATATTGCTTGAATATTCAATTTTTACAAAATTTAGTTAACTTTCAAAATGTTTAAAATTTTTTTAATTCTTAACATTTCCCAACTCCGAGCTTTTTACACTGATTAATAATTTATGAATTTCGCAAAATGTTTTAAATGCAACGGAATTTCTTAATTTTAGTCATAATTAGAGATTATTTATGAAAATGAATAAATTTTTACGATATTGAAATTCTTGTAAACTCCAATATTTTCAGATGTCTGACAACTTTCCGAATTTTCTTATTAATTACATGTCTACAATTTTTTAATTTATCCTTGAATATTCCAGTTTCACAAAATGTAGTCAACTTGCAAAATACTTCAAATTTCTATGAATTTTAACATTTTTCAACTTGGAGCTTTTTACAATAATTATCGATAATTTATGAATTTTGTAAAACGTTCTGAATGTGTCGAAATTTCTGAATTTTAGTAATTATTGAAGTTTATCAATAACATTCATGAAAATGAGTAATTTTTTACAATATTGAAATTCTTGCAATCTCCTCAATTTTCAAAATTATTTAATTTTGATGGAACGTTAGGAATAACTGAAATTTTGAAAGAAAATTTCTAAAATTGTTGAAACACCTTTATTTACTTATTTTTTTTTTATTTACTTACTTTATGTACTTTTTTATTTATTTTTAATTCTAAAATATTAATATAAGTACTTCTCAATAAATTTTGTCTGAAATTTTCAGAACGCTTGAAATTTTCACGTATCTTCAAATTGTACCACTCAAAGCATTTTCTAGTTATTGATAACTCATAAATTTAGCAAAACGTTCTAAATGTGACAAAATTTTTTAATTTTACTAATGATTACGAATGATATTCATGAAAAAGAGTAAATTATTACAATATTATAATTCTTCCAATCTCCTAAATTTTCGAATCTATTCAAATTTATACGAAACGTTCAGAATAACTGAAATTCCCCCCATAAAATTTCTAAAATTGCCTAAACACCTCTATTTCCATAATTCTTAAGTTTCAATATATTTATCAATAAATTTCGTCTTAAATTTTTCAAAACTCTTAAAATTTCCATAAATCTCACAATCTTTCAAATATTAATAATTCATGAATTCAACAACATTTGTTATAAACAACAAACATAATTCCTATTTCCAAACTTTACTAATCTTCCTACAAAAATTGTTCCAATAAATCCAATAGCGATAAAAAAAAATTATTATATAAATTAAATTATGATATAAAAAAAATTTATTTTATTTTACTATTATAAAACAAATTCTTGTATTATTATTATTATTATTATTATTATTATTATTATTATTATTATTTATTTATTTTATTTTATTGTCATAAAATATAACTATATTTTATTTTCATTTTAAAAATTAATTTTTTTTATGAAATTATTATATAAAAAAAATTGTTCCCTTCATATAACCCATACCGCGATCAGAGCATCCTCCAAAGTCACAATAAACGGTTCAATCAGCCTCTGTGGAACGTCCTGAATAAACCCAATCGTGTCAATGAACAAAACCTCCAGCCTACAAGGAAGCATCCCCGCATGAGTCGTCGTGTCCAAAGTCGCGAAAAGCTGATTCCTCGGCTGCAAGTTTTCATCTCCTGTCAAGGCCTTGATCAAGGAAGTTTTCCCCGCATTCGTATACCCGACCACAGCCACGCTCGGCACCTTGTTATTCACTCTACTCCTCCGTATCAAATGACGATGTTCCCTCAACTTCTTTATCTTCTCTGCAAGCTTCAACTTCCTCGCCATCAACAAGTTTTTTCTATGATGAATCACGTTGTAATTGTGATTCTCATCTGCCAATACGCAAGTTTGCTGATAAATGTACGGCACTTCAGCCAGAGCGACTTGTAATTTGGCTTCGGGACTTTTAGCGTGTTCGCGGAAAATATGTACAATTATCGAATAGCGATCGTAAATGGGCACGCCGAAGAAACTTTGTAATTCCTTTGCCTGGTATTTCTTGATGAACTCGAGACTGATGAAAATGGCTGTCACGTTTGGCATGCATAACATGCGGTTTTTCAAATTGTCCAAAGTCCCGTTACCAAAGAGGCATCTTCTTTTGAACGTCATCATCGGTGCTCGAATCTTGTCGATTACTTGCCAGTCCGGCAAAGTCGTCACTAGAGCTTCAGCTTCGGCCATTTGCAGTTCGGGCGTTGTCAGTTTTTTCTTGAACCTTCCCCATTTTATGAATGGCTGTAAGATCAGCACTCTGTGACCGCTACAAATGTGCCCCAAATACTCGTTCGACAAAGCGTTGTACTGTTCGTTAAGTTTGTCCTCTTCCACATCGTCGAAATAGTTGGCTCGTATTTTTTGATATCTCGATCGTGAAGTTATGCATTGGGTTTTCGTTATTCTGTGCAATTGGCTGAACAACTTTTTTTTCGTAAGGGAAATCAACTGTCCGATCATTTTTTTTCTATTATTGCAATTGCTCTTCTCGAGCCTCTAATATGTTTACAAACTGTTTTTTTTGGTACTCGCACGATTTGTGAATGAGAGTGCCAAGTCCTGCTGAACACAGCAGGTTAAATGACATAGCCAACGCGAATCTTTTTGGGAAAGAGGTAGCTTTGAAGGTTTTATAAGACCCCAAAGCATCGGGAAGAGTCCCAATCCCTGAAATGAAAAATGGATTTTCATTCAAAGTTCTTGTACACTGCACACTCGTGCTTGCTAGGTGGCTACATCAAATTTTTTCTCAAATTTGAATTATTTTGGAGATCCTTCAAACATAATTTTTTTATTATCAGCTGTCTAGATAAGATGTAAGAATTCTGAACTTGTATACAAAAAGTTTAACAACATCAAACATTTTTCGTGTTATTTGTCAAATAAAATATTGTTTTTGTTAGTATTATTAAACCTTCTCGAAAATATAAAACTGTCAAGATTTTATTTTTATAAAGTGTTTTTAATAACGAATTGGAATGTTCCAGACGATTGAATTTTTATAAATCATAAAACCAAATGTAGCAGTCCATTTATTGCTATTCTGATGTTTCAGTTATCAGTTAAAAGATGTTCCAAAATTGAATTTTACGGAGCGTTATTTTTTTTAAAAACAGGATTCAATATGATCATATACCATAAAAAAAAATCTTAAAATAATTTGAATTAAAATTTCACTCAGTTTTATTTCATTTTGTAAGTCAAATCTTGCAGATTCAATTAAAAAGTTATATGCAAACATTACTTAACCTTTTGCAATTTCATTTTATAAATTAAAAGGGAAAAAAAATAAAAACATAAATTTTGCATTATCTTTCAATTTTTCGAAAAATGTATTTCCATAATTTTTTAACGTTTTTTCAACCTTGAAATATAAATTTATTTTTTTTATTTAAATTTTTCATTTTAAATTACAAATTTTAAAACGGTTTTTCATCACTTGAAACTTTGAATTAAAATTTTGTTGATTAATAATGTTGAACAGAAAATTAAATTAAATTTTTAAAGTTTGTTCCAAAAAATTAGTCGAAATCTTAAAAACTTAAAGATTTTGTAAATTTTTTAATAAGTATGTACCAAATAAATGGACTTGTATATTATTTTTAATATTCAACTTCAAACCGAAAAATTATAAATTACTCCAGCAAAGTCATTGTCATATAAGTAAAATTACAATAAATCATAAAATAATAAAATAATTCATAAAAATAGAAAATTTAGATTCATAAAAAATACTCTTCGAAAATGCTTTTCTGTTACAATATAGTAATTATTATAAATTGAAGCGTACAAGAAATAAAAATTCTAATTGTTAATGAATTGATAACTTACATACAATAATACTCATCATGAATAAATATTTAAATAAATATATAAAATATTCCATATTGATTTAATGACATATCATTATATATTTGTTTATAATGATTATAAAAGAAATATGATTTGATAAAAATGAATAAATAATACATTGATTTAATATTTTAACTATTACGTACGGAAATTTATTGATTTTATTATAACTTATATGGTATATATATTATATTATTGTAATTATAAATAATAATATCAAAAATATATTAATTATAAATGTTTATGTTAATTATATTAAAATTTATTTAGATTATATAATGATAAGTATTTCAATATTTTAATATTGAAAAAATAAAAAATTTAATAAAAATACGAAAATACAGTAAAAAAACAGGAAAATACAAATATATTAAATGTATTCTATTTAAATAAATATTTATTTTATAAATATTTTTATAGTTCAAAAATTATATATGAAAATTTATTAATTTTATGATAACTTATATGATATATATTATGTTATAATTATAAATAATGAAAAATAAAATAATATCAAAAATATCATATTAGTAATAGATTATTATGTATATTACATTAAAATTTATATATAATATTATTCTATGATAAGTATTTGAATATTTGAAATATAATTAATTTATTCAAAATAAGAAAATTAAGTAACAAAAAAGGACAATACAATCATAATAAAATATTCTATCTAAATAAATATTTATTTATTGAAGATTTTTTTATTTTTATGATTATATATGCGAACTTATTGATTTTGATAAAACTTATAGGATATATATTATGTTATGATAAAAAATAGAATAATAATATCAAAAATATTATACTAATAATAAATTTTTATGTACATTATATGATTATTTATTGAAATTATATTATGGTGAGTATTTGAATATTTTAATATTAAAAAAAAATAAATTTTATAAAAATAAGAAAATGAAGTAAAGAAACAGGAAAATATAAATATATGGTGTCCCAAAGTCAACAATCAATATTTCAGGGGTTTATAGTTTATGAAATTCTAAGACGAATTTTCCTTTGCCATTTTTCACAAAACTGAAAATCAACAAAGATATTCGAGTTTGAAATTTCACCAATAAACGCGCACTTACGAGGAGTGGAGGTAAAAACCTCAGACCAAAATTTACCAAAATTTTCTGCTTATTTTTCTGAATAGAAAAGTCCTTTGCAGTTTTTCAAAAAACTCAAAACCAAAAAAGATATTTGATTTTT
>JAPYZL010038140.1:0-10218 GCA_030522825.1 Platygaster orseoliae
TTGCGAAAAGTGGCAAAGAACTTTTTTACTCAGAAAAATATGAGAAAAATTTGGGTAAAGTTTGGTTCGTGGTTTTTATCCCCACTCCTCGAAAAAGTGATTTTATTGGTTAAATTTCAAACTCGAATAACTTTTTGAATTTTGAGTTTTGTAAAAAGTGGTAAAGGAAAAATCGTCTTAGAATTTTATAAGGAATCCATGGCTTTCCGCTTATACGGCGACTTCCGGACACCCAGTATAAGAAATCATTAAAAGAAATGTTGGTTTCTTATAAGGCTTTTATAAGGTTACCTTATATGTAAAAAATCAAATTCTTAGAAGAAATTTCGTTTTCTTGATAAGGTTTTTAGAAGGATTAAAATCGCTAAAGTAAAATTAAAAAGTACAAATTATCTGAAAGTTTGAAAAATAAATTTACAAAAAAGCATAAATACAAAAGTTTACAGAAAAGACATTTTTCTATAAGTATTTCTACAGAAAAATTTTTAATATAAATTTCAACAGAGAAGAAAATTACCAAGAACAGCTTTTCTATAAGGTTTTTGTAAGGTCGCTTTTTAAAAAAAGTTTCTCTTATAAGAATTTTATAAGATCGACCTTATAAAAATTTTCATAAAGTTTTTATAAGAATCAAATACACTGGTGTACTGAAAACCCCGCTTCAAGTATAAATACAGAGAAGGTTTCAGAACCAGAAACCAAAGTATACTTTTCCGAAGGTTTTCGGTGCGCTGAACGAAAATCTGGCCTCAGAATTGCTCCACCACGTCAGGTTTTCGAGATATCCTAATCTAAAAGTGCGAAAATCGTGGTTTAAGCCTATATTTGAGGTTGTGTATCTTAACGATTTTAACATTTATTGTAAAATGACTGCCAGCATCTTAAAGTAAAAGCCTTCCCTTTTCAAATGCGCTTTAGTGAGCTCAAAAATCATTTTTTTTCTTTGAGATATACAATTTTAAAGTTTGATATATTCATCAATTTTCTAAGTTTTGTACGCCTTCACGTTTAATAAACATTAGGTGTAGAGTGACATTTCGAGAAACGATAGATGTTTTAAGGGTGTCGAGGCATCGCGGAATCCAAAGTAGCTATCAGTTTTGGAGAATTATCTAGTTAAAATAATTTGTTTAAAAAATTTTTTACACAACTTATAGTTTTTGTGAACTAAACACTGACATCAGATACTTTACAAGAAATGCGTTCAAAATAATATCTATCTGTAATGCATTACAAGTCAGTATAAACACATTATTAAATAAGAAACTTTCCGTCTTTTTTTCCAATTTTCTTTAACTTAGAAAATTCATGTCTATTTTAAACTTTAAAATTAGATATCTCAAGAAAAAAAAAAAAAATGATTTTTGAGCACACAAAAGCGCTTTTGAAAGGGAAGGCTTGTACTTGAAGATGACGGCAGTCATTTTACAATACAAGTTAAAATCGTCAAGATACATAACCTCAAATATAAGAAAAAACCACGATTTTCGCACTTTTAAGGCCAGGTTCCTCCAAAAAACGTGTTTTTTTTCCATTTATTGTAAAAAAATATTTTAAAATTAAACTTTTTACAGAAAAAAGTACGCATATATTAAACGACTTAAAAAAAAAATTTTTTCGGTTTTTTTTCATTATGGTGGCTCTGAACACAGCTGTTCAAACTCGTCCGATTTTTTGGTGAGTGTCATCATTTCTTGGAAACGAATAATCTGAAAGCAAAAAGCAGAACAGTTTCATATTCTGAGTCGAATTGGCTCTGGTCGGAACTATGATGAAACTTTTCCACCGAGAAAAAAACAAAATGACGGACTTTTGAATTTTTTACCTTTTTTTTGAACTTTTAATTGTTTATAACTTTTTTAAATAATAATGAATATGTTTGGTTGTAGTTCGGACCATAGCCAATTCGATACAGAATATTAAACTTTTGCTTTTTACTTTCAGATGATTCGCTTCTAAGAAATGATGACGCACCACCGGAAAATCGGACGAGCTGTTTTCAGAGCCGCCATTATAAAAAAAAATGAAAAAAAAAATTTCAAGTTGTTTAATATATGTACTTTTATCTGTAAAAAGTTTGATTTTAAAATATTTTTTTAACAATAAATGAAATTTAAAAAAAAACACATGTTTTTTGGAGGAACCTGGCTTTAAGGGGGGATTATCATTATACATAGATGGTCGAAATCATACTGAATCTTTGCGCGTGGTTCAAAAAAAAAGTTTCCATGTTGAAGACTTAAACTTTTTTTATTTTAAAGTGTTTATTACAAGAATGTTCAACTTTTATATTCGTTAAAATATATTAATTAGTTTTGGAGATACTAATCAGCAAAGTCAACCATGCACTCCGTGAAAAGGTAAACGGCGTCCTTGATTTCGTCACTCGTAGTTGCTCGAGAATAAAAAGCGAAACCAATTTTTAATCAATGATGTGTCTTCTTCAATACCTACCAAAATGAAAAAATTCCAACCATTTTTAAAAAAACTGTAGCAATTTATGTGAAATTTTACATTTTTTGTTATTATGTTTTTCAGCAAAAAATTGTTCAACAAACATTTATTTTTCAAATTTTTTTAGGTTCACATTGAAGCGGACATATTACTAAAAAAAAATTTGTTTGCTTTTTATTCTAGAGCAGCTACTAGCGACGAAATCAGGGACGCCGTTTACCTTTGCATGGTCGACTTTGCACGTTAATATCTCATTAATAAACTAATAAATTTCAACGAAATACAAAAAATTAACATGTTTTTCATAAAGTCTGTAAAATAAAAAAAAATTCAAACTTTTTTCTTGAAACACGCTTAAACATTCAGTATAATTTTGACCATCTATATAATATATGATATGATAATCCCCCCTCAAGTTAGGATATCTCGAAAACCTGACATGATGGACCAATCCTGAGGCCAGATTATTGTTTAGCGTACCGAAAACCTTCGGAAAAGTATACTCTGGTTTCTGGTTCTGAAATTTCTTCGAATTTAGTCGGCCTGTGTAATTCAGCTCACTACGCCACTGGTTTTTCGAACTCCATCGATCTCTTTCCACACCACACGTACTACAAGCGTCATCTCTCTTTCCACCCTCGAACTCCGCAATTCCCAACTTCCTAATTTCCCCACAGATGACGCCACCCCGCCTCCACAAAAACAAACGAAAAAATCCTCCGTACCCCTCTCTCCCGTCAATAGTCATTCCCCCGTAAGCGCTGTCCTGGTCGCACCGGATAACGAGCGCCAAAAATCAGCGACGTCAACAAAAGTGATTCTTTTAAAGCCCCTTCCGGCCCCTCGCCATATCCGTCGTTGGAAAAAAAAAACCGTTGGGCAGAAACGCGCCGCGTACATCGCACACACAGTCACAGCGTGCGTGACGAGCCAACACAATTACATCGTCCGTATCACCCGCTAGACTGCGCTAGACGGTGCACTGCTGTACAGTTCGGTAAATAAATTGCCCGTGTGTGCGCGGGGGGCCAGGGCCAAGGAAAAAAAAAGGTGCGGGTTTTTCGTGGTGTGGATCCTAGATAACGCCCGAGCCGGACGTTTTTTTTTTTTTGACACCGCCACGTCTCGTGTCATGGACTTCCATTTTCCCTCATGACACAGTGACAATTACCGCGCTCCCGTCACAGTTCGCGTCGCCATTGGCGCTGGGAAACGCGATTTTCGGGCCTACATCGCCGCCCCGGGACGAGGTAACGTACCGCATGTTGTTTCGGGATTTTTTTTTTTTTTCTTATCGTGCCATTTCAAAGGGAATCCGCGTTATTGTAATATCGCAATCGCGGTTCTTGAGAATGCGTGGATGGGAGTGTATAAGGTGAAAAGAGAGGGAGCGAAGCGAGGGCGACGGGGAATGTCGGGGACACGCACCGCCGCTCCTGCACAATCTTCGCCGGAAATCGGCGAAGGCTTCCGCGGCTTTTTTCTCACGTTGGGTTGGGTGGTGTGCGCGGCGAGGAATTTCTATGGGGTGGGAATGATGAAAATTTTTGTTGGAACTGGTTATTGTTGTTGACAATGTTGAAATAACACAATGGAAAACTAATTCTGTTGGCTGAAACAAACGTTTGGTCGTTATTTTACCAACCAAACATTTTTTTTTTATATATATATATAGATAAAAATATCTTTACAATAATAGGAATTACCTTTTAATTCACATTTTTATATAGTTAACAAACTGACAGTGAGTAATATTAATTACCTGAATCACTTGAGTTGTATAGTAGTTTTTTATCTTTTTATTTATGATGTTTTATTTATGGGGGTCCTGATTTATATGAAGGCGTTCTTGGGTACTGTCTGAATGTGGCTATTGTCGCATGTATAATATGTAAGAATTATTTGATTTTGAGAATTTGTAATGGTGATGTAAATTCAGTGATGTGAGTCAGTCAAATTGATAATCATGACGGTCAAATGTCAGAAAAATTTTGGTCAGCTTTTGACGTCAAATGACTCTGACATGTCGCATCTTTTTCTCACGGTCAAACCTACATGTACCCATACTAGTCGAACAAAACTAGTGGTAAACTTAAAAATACTGTTACAATTATTTTAAGAATTATCATATTCACTTATATATTTTTAAGCATCAATGCTGAATTCAAAGTAGAACAGGCCCGGCTGGATTCATGATTCAAAAAGAAACTGCCTGATACTGTACGAGCTGGAAAAATCACTTATGTAGCACATAATTTACGAATTTTCAAACCAGACACCTCACTTAATGTTGACAATGTAGAAAATGGGATGGACAGCGAAACCAGTAATGATTTATTAAAAATACAATTGCCAGAATTCGATTTTAAAAATGTGAAAAAAATCATCGAGTAGAGTTCGGTTAGAAAAAACTCAGTATCTTGCTTTTCTTACCATTTATAACATTTGAAAAGGTGCATGACCAGTTCACTACAAAAAATTGTAGTCGATTGATTTTATTATTAATATAAGAATTTTTTATTGTAGCTATTGTGTGATAAAGCTTGGATAAATTTTTAAAAGAAAGTAATATTCATGTGTCAAATTCTATGAATTTTTTTTTACCATCACTGACAGCCAGAATCTTTTCTGACCGGTCAATTCACATACAGACACATGAAATCCTGACTGTTATGACTGGTCAAATTGACTATGACATCAGAAAAATTTGCTGATGCGTTAATTCACATCACTGTGTAAATCACAACATTAAGTTAAATGTAATTGATCGTTTTACAGTTTCTCTGATAAAGGCCACGCAAAAGTGACCAAAATTTTAGAAAATTGATAAATAATGACTGGGATATCAAACAAATTAGATTTAATTTTACTTATTTCTAATATGTTATTTTTTACATATTTATATTTAATTTTATTTAGATTATTCTTTGTGAATTTGTTAAATTTGTTTGTCTGAACTACAAATTTATTAGGGGGGATCACCTTTGTAATACTCAATTTTTAACCTATCTTTTAATATTTTTTTCTCTGCGACAACAAACATTTTTCAACAAACTTTTTTTTTCGAAGTAAGATTTATTTTGGCTGCTTTTGTAAAATTTTTTATTCTGCAACTAACAATTTTTAATATGGCGTAATATTGTTCGCTGCTTCCTCCGTAGTAATCTAAAATAATGTACCTAATTTATATTTGGCTTTCCATCCTCCAGGTATTGAACCAATGGTTTCGCAAAATATTTTTTCTTATTTTTGTTTTGTTTTCTTTGTTTGTTTGTTTGTTTGTTTGTTTGTTTGTTTGTTTGTTTTTTTGTAAAATAGAGCTGAAAAACAGGAAAAAAATTCATAATTTTTTGAAATATGTTACCATATTTTAAATAAACAATTTATTGAAAATAGCCAGTGTCGATTCTTGGAGAACACAAAGACAAATATAAATTGGGTACATTTCATTATTTTAGATCACCGTGAAAGAAGAAAACACACACACCGTATTTGTCGAAGGTTGAAGCAACGGACAATTACGCTATGTTAAAAATTGTTAATTGCAAAATGGAAAATTATACAAAAGGAGCCTAAATAAATCCTACTTTTGAAAAAATCGGTTGTCACACAGGCGATTGCCCTTAAGTGAATTAAATATTTAGTTTGTCAAAAAATGACCAAAATATTTGTTTGAGGCAACCAAATTTGTTTTTCAGTGAATTATGGCGATCAGGAGGGGGGTGGGGCGAATGTTGGAGGATAGCAAAATGATTATAGTTTCATGTGAAAATAAATAAAGTTATTGAAGGCAATTTTTCAGAGATGTTCCCAGTCAATTAATTTTTTCTAAATCATAACATCGATGTTTCAGCTACTTTTGAGACCTTTTCAAGATTCATGTATTTTTTTACATCACATTAATAGAAATTTTTCTATCATTAAATAAACATCCAAAAGTTTGTATTTATACTTACATCTTTATGATAAAAGAGCCTCATAAAAATGTGTAAAAAAAATGTTGCAACAACCTTTTTATGAACTTTTGACAAATTTTAGAAGGCTCATTTATTATACAGGCGTTAGTAGAAAAATAAACTTTGCGATGTTTACTTAATGTTGAAAAAATTTTTATCCGTGTAATGTAAAATGTGTGTATGACTTGAAAAGAGCTCAAGTAACTTAAATGTCGACGTAATGATTTAGAAAAGATGAATTGATTGGCAATATCAAGAAGATTATTAATAATTATATTAACTCAGTGATAATAATTACAAAAAAAGAGTTGTAATTATAGATAATGAAATTAAAAATCCTAAAAAAATGCATGAAAATATGATTTATAAAGCTTGAATAATATTAGTAAAAATTATCAAAAATTTACTTACTGAAATGGAGGAGAGGACATAAAGAATGGTTTCCTGTAAGTTCTCAGAGTTCATCAAAATTTTGAAAATTTCTGACATATGTAATATTTTATTCTTATATTAATTGTTAAATTCATTATGTTGAGAAGTAGCTCAGTTAGAAGAGCACTCGATGCATAATCTAAGGTCTTGGGTTCGAAACCTGGCCTCTGGCGAGTTTTTTCTTACACAGAAATTATAAAAAAAAATATGTCACTGGGAATATCAAATAAAAAAACGAACTTTAAAAATAATATATGATGTACTTATAATTCTGAACAATGTAAAACATTTTTTAAGTTATAAACGACTACTGTTTAGATTGTTGACCGTCAAATATTAATTTGTATAAGTTGTGTAATGAGTTTATTCTTATATGAATTCTCATGAAATAAACAATTTTTTTCAAAATACACCAAAAAGCAAGAAAACAACTTCATTTTTAAAACTATCAACCTAATTTTATTAAGGGGGTCGTCTACGTAGCGGCCCTAATTTTCGAGCCTGTTTTTCAAAATTTATTACGAATGAGCGAAAAAAGATATTCACAAACTTTTTTTTTGTTTTTTGTTTCTTTTATAGTAATCTTTTAAGAGGCACAGTTGTTAAAATTATATTTCTACATATTAAAGTACAAGATGACCTTGAACGTGCCCTCATCAGAATTTCGATATCAATTTTTCTTGCACGATTTTGGGCTAACCATGTAACCTACAATAAAAAGTGAAACTAATCCATAATTGTTATTACATCAGCTATGGTTAGACACGAGCTTTTGACAAATTATTTTTTTATTATTATTATAACAGCAATAAACGTTTGAAAAAAAAGGGGGAAAAAAAATTTTTTTTTTTCAAAAATGTCCAGATGTCCACCATTCCGAGAGATTTTTTAATTTTACAAAAAGCTCGTGTCTAACCATAGCTGATGTATTAACAATTATAGATTAATTTCGTTTTTTATTGTAGGTTATGTGGTTAGGCCAAAATCGTGCAAGAAAAATTGATATCAAAATTCTGATGAGGGCACGTTCAAGGTCATCTTGTACTTTAATATGTAGAAATATAATTTCAACAACTTTTCCTCTTAAAAGATTACAATAAATGAAACAAAAATTTGTGAATATCTTTTTTCGTTCCTTCGTAATAAATTTTGAAAAACAGGTTCGTAGACGACCCCTTTAAAACATGTTAAAATATCTTCCATGTACACAATTTGAATTTTTTAATTTTTCTTGCTTTTAAAATGTATTATTTATAAAATAATTTCAGAAATATGTCTTTAAGATTGAATAGCTTCTTTATCTAATATTTCTACATTGTGGATCTGCGAAATTTTTCTGATATTGTATTTATATTCTTTCACTTTTATTTTCAAATTTACTTTCAATGTCCCACAAAACAAAAACTGAATTCTTCAAATAAATCTTATAATGTATCAATGATATACACAACTCGTTTTCCAGTTAAAATTTTTTATTGTTGATTTTATTTGACTAGAAAACAATCTATCAATGATTCAAATATCAACCAATCATCAATTACCATATTATTCCAAAAAATAATATAATTGTAATCCGGCCATTGGATTTGTTAAAAATCTTCTTTATTCTATGGTTTTAATTTTCAACGAAAGGTAGCATCAACTTGATTTTATCTAAATGATTTTCATTTTGTCTATCATATTTTGTAATCATAAGAAAAAAAATTTTTCTTGATGTTATTTGATGAAATTTCCTAGATAAATAATCATCTACCTTCGAAATTTTTGAAATTATTATAAAATTTGTCCTCTAAAATTAATAATCAGCACACATTTGATTGTTTAACAATATAAATGATCGTCTTTTTGATCTAAACAAAATAATATGATAAAAATCCTGAAATGTTGATTTACAGTTACCGAATATACAATGATTCATCGCATTGCAGTTTATCGATAAACAGCGTCATTTTCTGAATAATTATACACTCAAATGTTGAATTTCAAAACCACTTCCTTAAGTGGCTTTTTATCAATCCTTACTCCAAGTCCACATAAAATATGTATCACACTCTCAAATCCATGAATCATCCCATTTGAATAAGTGAAATGATTCCTGTTTCTGGAATTTTTTCTTATAAAGTGGCAAAAGTGTTAATCATACTCCACTTGCGAATTTTTTATAGGACTTTCGAGTTTTTTTTTTCTTTTCAGGTGTTCTCAAATTTTGCCAGAATTCTCTGATTCTTCAGAAACTCAGAGATTCTGAAATTTTTTTATTTCATTGAGAATTTTGCTGAATATTTTTCCATTCATATTTTTTTTCATGACCAATTTCTAAATATTTCTTAATTTATTTTCCGGAGTGTTGCAATTCTATTCGAATATAATTTCTTGATATTGATTACAACTTTTTGACAATGAGGGTTATTTAATCGAAAATTATACAGATTATTCCAGTTTTTTTTGTGCGGAAATTTTTATTATTTTTTTTTTATCTGATCGGTAAACAAAAAATTTCTTAACTTGAATATTTTAAAAAAACTTTTGACCCCTAAAATTTGACATTGCTTGTTTTTTTCTTTATTTTTTAATGATAAGTTTGTAAAATAAACAGCATTTAGTAATAATCTGTAATATTCAAAATCCATTGTTTGAAAACTAAAATTTTTTAAAGTCAAAGTGCCATTTCTCAGTTGTTATTATGCTTAATTTTTTAAAAATTTTATAGTTTTACCAAAAAACGTTCGTTCATAATGATTTTCGTTGAAATATATCATTTATGCTACACTTAAAAAAAAAAAAACAAATTTTTCGAATCAAAATTTATCATGATATTATGTCGTGAGTTTTTTTATTAATTTTCCAACGAAAAAATATATTTATATAAATTGTATAATTGTGACACTGCTATTTCAAAAGAGAATATTTTTTTCTGAATATGGTAAAAATCTAGTTTTGGTCATCTATCCTTTTTAATTCATGAAAATCATGAAGGCAATTATTTATTTATGTTCCAACGTTTTTGTCCTATGTGATTTATCATCAGAGATGAGATAGTTATGTAAATAAATATAAAAATATTTTTTTACATGTTTTTATCTTTTTTTTTTTGTTTAAATCCATATTTTCTTGAATCGGTGCATTAATCCATTTTATGCTTATTTTTTAGGTCGGAAAGCATTTTTTTTTGCAAACGTGCAAGTGCAGAAGCAGAAATATAAGTTCAATTAAAAATTGTATTGTTATGCTGTAGTAACTTATTCGAATGTTTACTGTTTATTTGACAGCGCTTAATCGAATATATGTGTGTGTATGTATATGTGTGTGTGTGTGTGTGTGTGTGTGTGTGTGTGTGTGTGTGTGTGTGTGTGTGTGTGTGTGTGTGTGTGTGTGT
>JAPYZL010038173.1:0-17362 GCA_030522825.1 Platygaster orseoliae
AAAAAAAAATTGTGTAAAGTTATGCGCCGATTCAAACGCGCTGAAAAGCGCGCGCTTCGTGCGTGACGTCACTAGGCAGCACGACAAATGTCAACATACACGAAAAGACGTGCGGTTAATAAATGTAGTCATAAATCAGAACGTAAATGAAGTCGGTAAAATAGCAAAACAGCGAGTCAAAAGTTGTTATTTTCCCGGTTGCACTAATACCTCCATAAAAACACCAGAAAAAAAGTTTTTATTGGTGAACGATTTCATCGTTCACTTCATTTACTGTGCAAATCACTTTGTACAACCCGCGAACTTAATGCTCAGGAATTATTTCTGCCACAACTGTACAGAGATTGTTCTCTTCCAATCGTATTATCTCCATAAGTTTCTCATTTTGATCTGCAGAATATGTATAAACTTCAAAGTAACGATATAATTTTAAAATTAAAAAAAATGTTTGTAATTTTGCAAATCATTTACAGAAAAGGAAAAAAATTACACAAATTAAATTAACAAAACATTGTGATTGTATTTACTCAAACAAAATTAACAATAAAACCAGTAGCAATGATGATGATAATAATAATCCCTAGTGATTTTAAGTTTTATAAAAAAAGGCGAAATTTTTATAAAAAACTGAAGTTTTTTATAAAAATTCCGTTTTTTACAAAGTCGACTTTACAAAATTTTTTTTCATAAAAATGAGATACAGTTTTATAAAAAATTTTACATTTTTTACTAAAAAAAATTTTCGAGCCCTATATTTTTTTTATAAAATTTGATAGTTTTATGAAAATTTTTCAAAGTTATTATTTGTTTAAATTCATTTTTATAAAAAAGTAATTTTCACAAAATAAGAAAAAAATATTTGTATCAAAACTACTGCAAAAATAAAATTTTTTTTATGAAGTTTTTAAAAAGTGACTTATAAAAAAAGTTTTTTTTCATTTTTTGCAGTAATTTTTATACAAATATTTATTTTTTTTAACTTTGTGAAAATTGCTTTTTTATAAAAATACATTTTTTATGAAAAACTATTCGAGCTTCACATTTTTTTAATAAAATTTGATATTGTTATAGAAATTTTTTAATTTTTTCTAAGTTATTTTTAAAAAAAAATGTATTTTTAGAAAAAAGTAATTTTCAAAAAATAAAAAAAATAAATATTTGTATAAAAGTTACTGCAAAAAATAAAATTGTCTATAAAAAATTTTTTCATAAAGTTTTTAAAAGGTGACTATAAAAAAATTTTTTTTTTATAAAATTTATTTTTTGCAGTAATTTGAATACGAATATATTTTTTTTAATTTTGTGAAAATTAATTTAAAAAAAAAAAAATTCTTTATGAAAAAATATTCGAGCTTCACATTTTTCCTACAAAATTTGATATTTTTATAGAAATTTTCCAATTTTTTCTAAGTAATTTTTTTCATAACAAATGTATTTTCATAAAAGAGTAATTTTCACAAAATAAAAAAAATATATTTGTATAAAAATAACTGCAAAAAACAAAATTCTATATAAAAAATTTTTTTTATAAAGTTTTTAAAAGGTGACTTTATAAATAAGTTTATTCATAAACAATTTCTATGAGGTTTTCATGAGGATCAAAATCACTAGAGATATTTATAAATATTCGACAACTTGCAAACAAATTGATTAAAATTAATCACGTTATAATAAACACAAACCTCTGAATTGACACCTCTCGTTTCTGGAACCGTGTATTTATCCGTAGTCGCGAAATAATTCGCTACCATTTCTGCTGAGACGAAAGGCAAATTATCAGACTGTGTCCTCTCACATAATTGATGGATATTCTGGCTGATTCTGGCTTTCTTAACAATAAAACACAATAAAAAAACCTCGACCGATCTCGCTCATTGAGTAAAAACATGATATCGCGGCTGTGTTATTTGAAAGTTACGCCTAGTGACGTTACTCGCGGCGCTAACCAATCACCGCATTTTTTTCCCGCGTTGTCAGAGCACGGGAAAAAACTTTAAACGATAATTAAAAATAATTTTACTATCGAAATTGACTAAAACTGCTGGAAACATTCTTAGGACGTCTCATACTAATTAAAAACATTAAAAAACAACATATGCTTAGAAAAAAAGGAATGGAGTCTATTTCCATACAGTAAATTTAACTGTCTGAGGAGAACGACAAGAAAACTGACAAAAAAAAAGGATTTTCACAAGTGAGTCCAAACTTTTGCAGGGAAATATATATTATTTAGAATATTATCTTATATTATTTTTAATGTATTGACTTTACAGAAATATTTGTTAAATTTAAGATTCTGCATTTTTATCTATTAAATTATACTAAATATCCGTATGCTAATATTTCTATGAATTTACATTCCAGAACTCACAATCCCAGAACTTGATCTTTCGAATTTTGGAAATATTTCTTTTTCTTTAGAATAATTATAAATTCTAACGATGTACTTCACATTCGAAACTTAGAAAATTCTGTTCTGTAAAAATAAGAAACCTTGAATTTCATAACCTAAAATATCGATTGTTAGAAAAATAATACTATATAGAACCTGAAAGTTGAAGATCCTATTTCAATGAATTTTAAAACCTAAAGTTATCATTATTGTAGAATCCTTGATGATAAAATTTGAGTATCAAAAATTTAGAATTATAGATCTTACAATTCTATAATCCTACATTTCGAAAATCTCTCTTTGTATTATCAGTGTATATTCCTGAATTCTAAAATTGAATTACCCCAAATATTAATAATATATCAGAATATCAGAAGTCCCAGAGTCTTTGTTGAGCAGTTACAAACTTCTGAAATACTATTATACAGATTTCATGATTTTGCAACTTAAAATATGAGAATAATCCTTTTCTGAAATCTAACGTTTCTGGAATAAAATTTGTTTTACAAACCAATCCAAGCAATATTTTGTTGTAATTTTTCATTTCTAAAAAATTGCAAACGTCACCAACATCATGCATTCCCATGAAAAATTGGAATGAAATCATATCGCATCTTCTTTTAGACAGAGACGAAGACGATCTGTTATTTTTACACCCACCCCTAATCTTTATCCAGCGTCGCGATGAAATTAAGAGAGAACAGGTCCCGAATCCTCGTGAACGCTCGTAAAACGCGCTTCCTGAGAACTTCGCGGGACAATGAGTTAAGATGTCATAGTGAAATGCGCACGAAAAGTGAACGATCAGGTGTCGGTGCTTTTGACACCCCCGCGCGCACTTCTTTTGACGCGGTAGCGGCGTTGCATGTGCAGTCGGTACATGACACTCGGAGGTGTCGCGATACAATGAGCGCGAAAAAAGGGGAAGGTCGAAAAAGACGGCGTGGATGAAAGGCACCGCCGTGGAGGATCCCACGCCTCTCGCTCTCCTGGCGACAATGGATCGTCATCTTTGTACTCCAACAAGTCGTCGGGATTTGTCGGCCACCCACTGTCCGAGTTGTGACTTCATTTGCCAATCGCGTTTACGCACGGTAGCGACATTATTATGTGTTTTCCAGTCGGGAAATTCCTACTTGCACACGGAAAAAAAGCATTTGCTGTATCAGCAAAAAGATGTGCTGTTTCAACACAACTTAACAGAACAAATTTTATTTTGCAGCAGTAGCTTTTTTTTGTTGATTTAACAAATCTCGTTTGTTACCAGAGCAGAATTAATATGCAATGGAATTTCATCCATAATGATTGTGCTCTGTTAGCAAAAAGATTTGATGAGGCAACACAAAAATAAGCTACGACTGCAAGAAAAAGTTTGTTATGTCAAGTCGAGTGTCAAGTTGTGTTGAAACAGCACATAGCTCTTGGCTGGTACAGAAAATTCTTTTATTTACAATTTGCTGGTAATGGGACATTTGGACGTAAATTATTAGCAAACTGCGAATAAAATATTGTCTTGCGAATTTTGGATATTGCCTTATTTGACGAAATGAAAGTTTAATATAATGTTTAATACAATATAATGTTGCAAATTTTGCAACATTATATAAAATTAAAATTCATCAATATCTGAAATAATGCTGTACTTAGACGTGAAAATCATCAAATAAAATTTACAAATGGCCAATTTCTAAAGAAACAATTCTTATTCATCTGAAAAAATAAAAAAATCACTTTTCTCAAGAAAAAATCGGTAGGATTGTGTAAATCAGTGCATTTTGTAACCCCATGTATTCGCGCTCGTTTGAATTCATAGGCAGCTTGGTGGGAGATATTTTGAGTTTGACTAATGACTAAGGAGATGAGACGATGGTGAAAACACGGGACTCCTCATGCATATATGTAGCATAATGAAAAAGCAAAACACAACATGAGAGCTAGAAAAAGCGTTGTCTCAATTTTTTGTGGCATTCCTTACTTAAGTCAACAGAGAACAACTTTTCAGTCGATCACTCTCGATGCACGATCTCCGAACATTTTGTAGACTATTTTTAAAAGAAGTTTTTTCTTTCCACGAACAATTTACTTCTTACACCCATAAACCATACGCTAAAGCTTTGGTTTTCAATTAGCTCGATTATTATTTTAAGTTTGTTAACCATTTACCCTTTTTTTTTATTATCTGATCCATTGGTAAGATGATGCTTGTTTTTTCTGACTTTGCATGATATTAGTTCAGATACAATTATTTTTAACCTTCATAAAACATTTAAAAAATACAGAAATTATAGAAAAAATGGTTCGATTAGGGTTGAGTTAGGTTAGGTCGATCGAAAAAATCAATTTACTAATTGCCAAACATTAATTAGCTGTGTACGTAAAATTTAAGTTACGAAAAAATTGATATTTCAAAACCTTACATTCACATTTGGATATATGTTTTGTCAAGATTATGATTGATCGTGGAAAAATCAACATTATGGACTTGACGAAAAATGAAAGGAAGGAATGAGAAGCATATTTATTAAAAGATTGTAATCTATTCCCATACAGTTTTCTTAAAGTAAACATTTATTCACTGGCTTTCGACTAATTGTAAGTATTGCATAAACATCCCATCGAATTAAATAACCTTTTCTATTCCTTAAGAGAATTTTTACTCTAAGTTCTGTCAAGATACTGCAACTGAAACTTAAAATAATTTTTAATTTTTAAAGTAAAATTCACTTCTTTTAAAGAGTAACTCAACTCTTTTCGCACAGTGAAATCTGACTAGAATTTAAGAGAGAAATTTAACTGATTTACTCCGTTCGAGTGAATTTTTGCTTCATAAGAAAAAATTTCTACTCCCTGTTTGAGTGAAATTATTTTGTCTCAATGTAGAGTGAAAATCCAGTATAAAAAAAAGCGAATATGCATTACAAAAATCTCAGAGTGTTTTTTTGTACTGTAATATTTTAACATGCTTTTTATTTTTATGATTGATGGAAAATGAAGGACAACGTTGAAGAATCCCTTAATTTTTCTGATTGTGAGTAAAAGATTCTTTTAATGTGAATGAAAATTCTATACGAATGTATTATAGAGTTACTTTCACTCCAAGTAAGTGGAATTTTACCACTATAAAGTAATACCCCACTTCGTAGAAAATTTTCAAATCCATTTTTTCTGAGCCAACATAGTTTGAAAAAATTACATCTTCTTTCCGTATATGCAAAGAAGTGTTAACTTTTTTGATTATGCAAAACTGTGAGGTAAATTTACAAAAACTATTGAAATTTTTTCGAAATTCATTAAAACTTCAACAATGCAATATAATTTCTATAAATATACAGTCACATCAACACATTCCTAAAAATGACGAATTATGTATGCTGAGTATAGATTCCCACGATTGCGGCAGGTACAAACGATTCTCGATTCAACGATTTGGCCAAGTTTAAGCAGCCGGTGTTATTGCAAGGGAGAATCAGAGAAATTGTCCCTCTTGCCGCCATTGTGGTGCACGGAAAAACCGCGCCAAAAATAAACACGCATCTTGGTCGCTCTTCCGGTTTTCGAGACGTGTAAACGCGGTAGCTTTCAAGCGTTGCACTTGAATGGGAATCCTCTTTAGAATGGTCAACCTCAATTTATTATCCACCTTCTAGAGTGTTTTCTTGGTAAATATCAGCTCTAAAAAATTAAATATTTCCTGCACGCAGTCCAAAATATAAGCATAAGTTGGAAAAATCGGGATTCATTCAGAACCTAAGATAAATAAATATAATATTAGAGCCTTTGGAAATATTTTTTTTCAATTTATCCTATTCTTTCGACACCAAAAACTGAGAGAAATGAAAGCGACAAAGCATTCTGTGTGGTACGATTATAAATATCTGAATAAAAGTGATAAAAAGTGTCACTTTGTATCAGCAATCAAGGGGATTAGGAACTGAGGGATGGGAATGAGAATTCCTTTTTCGAATATATAACATAACCCAAAGGTCCCTCGTTTCGTGTTTGTCTTTATTTTCTGCGTGACCGCTACGTATGTACCCGATACGTCCACGAACTGACGGATTATCCCGAATGCCACCACGTCATTCCCCACGTCATCCTCGGCCGCGACAATGCCTTTTTTGTACCCCGATCGTAGTATCCTCCCACGGGAATCCGATATCGTGCCTTTTTCTCTATTCGACAAAATCGCAGGAGATTAAATTTGCATATTTCAACACAAGTGGAGTCAACTCCCTTGATTAGGGAATAATCAGAGCAGTTGAGGATCTAGGTTTTTCTACAGGTGAGGATTTTTTCACCTTTTTTATTTCTGAACTCGCTTTTGTTAATTTATACTGTTGCTTATATTCATAACGACAGTCAAAAATTCAATACTACAGACGAGGGTGTGAACAGAAAAATTTCTTGGAAGATGCAATTAAAAACGTATATTCTGCTTATGATTTTTATAATGCAAATCTTGGAAGGTCTAGTTATAAGAGTTATTTTTGAATTTTTTCCAATTCCTAAATCATTTATAATGTTTCAAACATTATTTTTATTGTCTTTTCAAACAATCTTACTGTTGGAAAAAATGTAGTAAATTTTTCATAAAATTACTGAAAGTTTGTAACCCATACTCGGTGAAGAATTTTTTCTTTTCTACGCTTGCAAAACTATTCTTTACATATTAATCAAATTCTTTATAAATAACTGATTAGATGAGTTCTTCAGAAAACTCCGAATTTCTTAGGGTTCTTAAAACTTTCGAAATCGTAAAAAGAAATCAAATCATCATTTCAACCCGATTCATAATACACTCTCCTTGTATACAAGACTTTATCGAAAAAAAGAGAAGGGGTGTTTATCCCCACCCTTAATAAAATCCACCACTGAATGAAGGCAAGGAAAAAAGGGGGATTAAGGCCCAATTTCTCGTCCACTTTGTAACTTGTCAGGACAACAAAAACCGCGAGATACTCGGTGGTTGTTACAGATTTCGTTGCCCTGATGGGCCCAAGTGCGTGACGAATGTACGGGGCCCCGCTTCAGTAACGACTTTCCACACGATTTGATTACGAAATCCTTAAAAAAGAGACGTCTACAAGGCCAATGAATACAGTGAAATATGTGGCCGAGCTCGAGGAGGAAAAAAATTGACGCCATTCGACAATAAGGCCCATTTTCTAGCTTGATGGTGCCAGGAAATGGGCCTTACAACGTTAAATCATTTGCTTTTTTTTTATTCGGTCATGTCAAATCGTGTACTCTGCGGGGACTTTTTTGTTGTTCACTTGGGATGACGGACAATTTTTGGACGGGACGATTGTGATTCTCTCAAGGTACGAAATGACCGAGAAATCGCCGGTATCAACAATCTTGTTACTACGGCGGTTTTATCTAGTGTCTATCGGAATATATATGGACTTGATCATGAACATCGTTTTTATGCGAGATGACTTGCGTAAAGTTCTCTTTCGACGACGAATGACGGGGTCGACGAGAGTCACCTCTTCATCCTCGTACCTTCTGTGCAAGTAGTATTTGTCGTTTATTGTCATGTTTCAATGAACGTTGGCAGAGCTCGATTTTTGACACGCTACAGTAGCGATGTGACAATTATTTTCTTATTTTTGGTTTAAAAACGGTTCGAAAAAAACGAAAGTATTTTAGCATAAGGCTTTTGACAAAAAAATGTGAGATAATTACTTTTCGTATTCTCGTTGAGGAATAATGATTGAGGTTTCATTGGGAATCCGCGAAATGAGAGGTTGACGGGAAAGGCAAAGGCCAGCGTGGGGCGGTCATTAGCGCGCGCGCTGATGGGTCTTATTAATAGGCAGCGGACAAGTGAAGACGTCGGTGCCCGACGAGGCCCTTTCAATGGATATGACGTCGCACGGCGGTGCCTTTGAGGCCCCGATAGCTCTTCCTTGCTTCGCGGAGCTGAACAACCCGACACCATCGCGACAGATACGCATACTTCGATACCCATATTCCACCGTACACGGGACACATCCGTTCCATGAACACGCGCTATTCAACGCCCGGAATTCAAATTTTTTTTTCAACAAGACCATAAGTCAAGGACAGATAAAAGTGTCTTGTTATGGGGGCGATCACCTTCCTCTCTTACCCCTTTCAAATCTGAAAATATGGTCTGATTTTGTGCAAACGAATTTCATAATATGTATCACTACACTGAAAACCGATTTGATTGGCTCAAACAAACGTTTTGTCGTTATTTGATCAACCAAGCCTTTGGGTAACTTAGATAAATTTTGAATTCAATTAAATTTAAGGTTTAAATTACCATTTAAAATGTTAATTACTTTTGTCAACTAGGATAATTTGATATAAGAATAAGGCCTGAAACAGTTTTTTAAGCATATGAGATTACTTGTCAATAATTTCTGCAGAAATTATTGACATGAAGAGGATCTTTTCAGGTATCTTCATGCATCTTTATGCCAAAGAACGAATATTGTAAAAAAAAAAGAATATATACTAAATAGAATAATTTATTTTTATCGATCATGTAACTCATATAAATAAATTCCATAAATATTTCATTTATATTGATTGTTATTTGTTTTAAATATAAAATTATAGATGATATCATAATTAAAGATTAATAATATTAATCAATGCTATAATATATTTGTAAAATTTTCTATACATTTTTTTACTCCTTAATAACTTGGATTTTATAAACTAATATCACCTTGAAACAGTGACATATTCCAACATGCCTGACACTCTCTTTTAGCACTTTCGAAAACAGGGTTGTCATAATTGAATTAATAGAACGAGGGGATTTTTCATCTCCTATATCTAGCAGGTTTCGCTTGCAACGTTGTTTCTCATTGACCGGACTAGTTTGAAATGACAAATGGAGTGTTTACTCGGAAATCGGGCTAGAGATATCAATTACTCTGACACAGGGTTATATCCTGCATCTCGTTCCCCATAAGGTTTTTATGATAGAATATCCTTAGGCAAAGCTTTTTCTTTGTTCTGCAGTTTGTAATTTATTCGAACATAACTGTGTGCACAATTTAATTATTGTTTGAGAAAGGTTCAAGATACTCTCTCCTTTCAAATTTAAAAATGTAGAAAACTGAATAATAAACTTTCATTATTTAGTATAAAAAAAAAACACTTATATTGAAAAAAATAAAAGTTCGGGAACTTTTCAATTGTAACTCGAAATTCATTATATTTATGACATTGAAGAAATCCACAAAGCTACAAATTGAAATTTCGAAAAGATGGAAAACTTACACTGAAAAATTATTTTACGATTTAATAAAAAAATTTTGAAATCTTCAAAGCGGTACGTGCAAAATTTTAAAATGTACCTAATCAAGAATTCGGAAATGTTGAATGATTTAATTGATTAACTGATAAACAAATTGAAGTTTTAATTCTCGATTAAATAAATGAATTTCATTTTGCATTAGAGAATTGAAATTAAATAATTAAAATATTGATTTGCGTGACATTTAATTCAATGGAATCCAAAATTACGATTTCCGAAACCGATAATAGAAACAAAAAACTTAAAAACAAGTAATTTAATTTTTGTCTGGAAACGATCGATGAAAAATCTTTTTAAAAACTAATTTAAGAAAACTCCAACAAAATTGATTTTATAAAAAAAAAACAGTCAACAAAATTGTTAGATATAAAGTTGTAAGACGTCAAAGCTTAAGTTGTACAATTTGTGAATTCGAAAATTGTTGGTTTCACGGTCAAAAAAATAAGAATTTCAACAGATCATTGTTTGAAAAATGCCTGAAAATCTGCTAAGAATTTAGAAGACTCAAAAGTTACGTATAAATTCACTTTATTTATAAAATAAAAGTTGATTGCGTGAATACAAAAAATTTTGGAAGACCTCAAATTTTTTTAAAACACAGAACAACAATTTTTCTCAGAAAAATTTACCATTAAAATGAAAAAAATTTTTATTCGATAAAATTGTTTTTCTAAGTTTTGAAGCTTGAAAATACAACAATGTGTCCTAAAAATGGTCAGCTTCACAAAATTTTACTTTGAACACATAAAATTTAAAAAAGGAAAATTTCGTAACCCACCAAATTTTAGTCTAACATTTTTCAATTGTATCAAATTCAAAGTTCACTAGTATCGAAAAAAAATTTTTTATCAAAATTTGTTAGATTCATAAAAAACGTTTATCTCTAAACAATAAAAGATTTGAACAAAATATTAACTAATTCTCTAGTTTAATGACCTCACACATAACTACAACAAATTTTTTTTTTAATTTTGATTTTTATTCACCAGAGCCAAACGTGCCTGATACCAATGACTTTTTTTCTTTTTTTTAAAAAAATTCATTATAGTAGTTCCACCTTTAAAAAACGTATTTTTAAAAATATTTTGATCAAAAACACCTATTCCATTCATCTTCAAATTTCGCAACATCCAAAGAATTCCTCAAACACCCAGAAAGTCTCCGAAAAATCTTCTACCTACATTTTCAAACGAAGCCGGAAAATTTTCAAAGCTACCTTTCATGGATGGCCACCTTTCAAAAAACTCCCGACCTATTTATCTCACCGCCGAATTTCCGAAATACCAGCTAAATTCCCCGTAAAACCGACGGCACAGAAGCGCCGCGACCGGGAAAAACAAAATCCTCGTAATCGGTCCCCGAATTGTTTTCGGACAACAAACGTTTGTCTTATTGATCTCGGGGCCCGGGCCGAACGAATTCCGAGGACTTGGTCAAAGGGATTTCATCCCCCCGAAAAAGGAGCATTATTCCGAGCGGCCGAGTACGGGAGCTGCTTCCGGGCACCAAAATGTATAGGGCCCCGAGCATCTCCGGCACGGTAATTACGATAAATATTTTCGCAGCCGGGCCCCAACCCCTTCGCGCGGGGTTAAGAAGCTAGAGATGGCACAAAAGGCGAAATTCCGGAATCGGATTCGTCCCGAATTTCTAATCTGGGCCTAATAGCTAATCCGACGAGCATTGTGGCCACCCCCCTAATTCCATAAATATTTTTCCTCATATTTTTCAAAACACTAGTACCGACGTTCTGTCGGCGCTTCTTTGACAGTCATCGATCCAGCATAATCTTCCTTTGCTTTCGGCCGGGATTATTCCTGCTTGGAATTTTTTTCTCCTTTGACTCGATGAAGGCGTTTATCGCTCTTTCATGCGACGTCGCGATTTAATGAGTCGGGTTATTTTGTTGGCCAGCTGGGCGGGGCAGGGAGGGGGAGTTAAATTGGGTTATTAAGAATCTTGTTTTTCGATGATTTGTCTAATCCGCACTTAACGGCAAAAAGCTTGGCATGTTTGGTGAGAAACTTGGCTCGATGATGTATAAGTGTCGTAAGAATTTAGTAGGTGAGAATGAGAAGGCCTTACCAAGGCCGAAAACGAAGAGATCGTTTTCGAATTTCGATGGTTACATTAATACAAATAGTTGAGTTTTAATTTTTAAATTGGTGACTTATATTTCGACTTTTAAAATAGTCGTTTCCGCATAGTAAACAGCTAAAAATAATCGTGTCGTTTTTCACGCAATTGCAATCCGTCACTTTTTTTGGCTGCCAATGGAATTTACCAAACATCGACTATTACGGTCAATAGCATAAATATACTATTATTAATAGGAATATTTCAACTCATAACAAATAAACCAATTAACGAATAACTGAATGAAAGAAAAAAGTTTCTTATAAGGTTGGGTACATAATAAATTTCCTTTTTAATAAAGTTCTTATCTATCTGGTAAAATTTTGTATCATATCTCTATTAAGTTAAAAATATTGTTGGAGACAATCAAATTATTTAAAAATATAGTTACTAATACTTTATAGGAAGTGAAACTTTCTTCATTTCAGCAAAAAACTTTCGTGTCTCAATGAAAAATGCTGATGAGTGAGGACAAAAACAATTTATATGAAAAATAGGAAATTTTTAACTAGTATATAAGCTCACGATTTTTTTGTTTTAAAGTAAATTTGAATTTTTAAAAACCGGTAGGAGTAAACGTTATTCTCTCGCATAACTTTTCCCGATTCTCACCTCATGATTATTCTAGGGCTATAAAAAATGTAATAATGTCAATCACATAAATAAGGCAAGTAGCTTATTCTTATGATGTAAAATCTCTACCATTCTATAATTTCACGAGAATTTTCAAAAATCTCAATATTGAATTTTACCAACGGTGACTTACTACACTGACAATAAGGAAGAAACTCACTAATTTGTAGTATGAATATCTACTATATTCTAAGAAAATTTACATTGTTATTTTAATTTTTCATACATTATAGTATATTTAGCCATAAATACAGGGTGTCCCAGAGACCTCGATCCAAAAAAAAAAAATTCTAAATTCCTTTTTGAATTTCTAGTTGAAAAGTCCTTTACTACTTTTTGTAAAACTCAAAATCAAAAAAGTTATTCAAGTTTGAAATTTAAACAATGAATGCGCTTTTTCGGCAAGTGGTGATAAAAACTATGAACCAAACTCTAACCACGTTTTCATCATATTTTTCTGAGTTGAAAAATCCTTTGCCACTTTTCGCAAAACTCAGAATCAAAAAAGATACTCAAGTTTGAAATTTGAAGAATTTGATTAATTGAAACTTTTCACTCGAATATTTTTTTTTATTTTGAGTTTTGCGAAAAGTGGCAAAAGACTTTTCGAGTCAGAATAATAAGAAAAAAGTGAACGTCAAATTTGATTCGTCGTTATTGATCACTTGTCGAGGAAGCACAGTAATTGTAAAAATTTCAAACTTGAATAACTTTTTTGATTTTGAGTTTTGTAAAAAGTGGCAAAGAAATTTTTCGACTCGAAATTCGAAAAGGAATCAAGGATTTTTTTTGGATCGTGGTCTCTGAAACACCTTGTATGTTTTTTTTACCATGCAGTACATAGTAAAACGAAAAATATCGCAATTTATAGTAGAAAATACTAAATATATTGTATTTTTTACTTTATTAAATAATGTTTCTCAATATAAGGATATGGGAAATAAAATCACATGATCATAATTTCTACATTTATTCATAAGTATTACTATACATACACGAGTTTTACTAGAACGTGCAGCTACAACTACTATACTATATGCCAATGAATACAATACGAATATTTTGAATAAAGACAATACTGTATGTAGTAAAATATACTATAGTTCATCTCGATCCCCCATCACTATATTTTTTAATAAAAAGTCCTAGATTTTTCTCTCATTATAGGGTTAAAGAATTTTGCGTTTAGACTACTTGCAACCTACTGTAGTGCAAGAGAGCCGCGTAGAGCGGTAACCCGTTAAGAGAAAGAAGGACGTAACGAAAAAGTCTTGCGAGTTCTTATGCGTTTTCCCCGTTACATTTTGGGTTTTTAAAGAGTTGTAAATTCCAACCGAATCTCAAAAATTAAAATTGTTTTAGTCTTTTGAGATTGATAAAATCACGATAAAATCAAGGATTTTATCGAAGGGGACAGCTTGACAGCATGGCGTGCGTTTCGACAATAAAAGAAATGAGGGAAAGGAGGGGGGAGAATTGGAGATAGGGGGGATGAGTTAAAAAAATCGCAGATAGAGATATCCGGCGGCGGCGGCGATTGGGCCTGGGGCTTTGAGTGATCGTGGGTCGATCGATCTTGGGCCTGACAACAACGCGGGCCTGCGTCCGGGCTATCGCGCGTCATTACCCGTTAGAGATCGCGATCACGAGTTCGATGATGATTATCAGCTTCGATGACTCGAGCACGTGAAAAACACCGTTCTATTGAGGCTCGGGAGCAGGCTCGGGTACATGCTCAAGGTCCGAAAAAAACATCGTGAAATGAGTAAAAAAATAGGGGCGAGCCGTACGCGAATCATGAATATTTTTCGAAACTACAAGAGTTTGATGAATATCATAAATTCTTCAGAAACAATTTAAAGCAGTGTTTATACAATTGGCATGAATTAGAATTAATCAATAACATCAACTATTGTATTAGCCAAAAAAATTTCTAAAAAAATTAGAAAAATATTCCCTTGTTAAAAACTGAACGAAAGTGAGTCAAGACACAATTATTTTCAAACAAGTGATTTTTGAAATATTTGCGGATTCTACAATCACATTCTTCGCCCAAATAAAATCATCTGTAAATTCCCGAAAATCGCGAGACAGTAAAAAATTACTCGAAGTTCAAAAATACTTGCAAAACACTCGCCACCAAATTATTCTCCAGGCAATGATTAACAGAATCCCCATAACAAAACGCGTTCGCATTTATCACTTTTCAAAAAAGCGGATTATGAAAAAAGACCTAGCCGGCTCATTAACATTTAAATAAACACATTTCTTTTGACAGCTCTTATTCTCGGCAGCGCCAACAAATCTCTAAATTTCCGAACAGCGTGTGTCGCAACATGAAAAAAAAAGAGGGAAAAAATCACAAGCGTGTTTATATAAATAATTTATCGATCCGTCGCGATGCGATTGAAATATTGTAATGCTATGGAGGATCTTCATTCAGGTTTTTATCCCCCCCCCTTCTCCGTCTTCGAAAATAGGATATCCGCAGGTCCTGATAGACGTATATGATTATGCTAATCGCAATTTGCATGGCATCGGCGCGTTTAAATAAATTATTGCCGATTCGTCCGAACGTGTAAATAAAATTTAACGCGTCCGAGTGATGAATGCCGTTATTATTATAATATTATCAACGCTCCGTTTCGGGATGCATAAAAAATTGTAACAACTTGTTGTGATTTAGAAACTGAATTTAGTATTGGATTTTCGCTTAACATGGAGTACGATATTTTTGGAGTAGGTAAAAAATATTTCTCGAGCTGTCTTTTCGGAGATTTATTTGTTGGATTGCGTTATTGTTATTACTAAATGTTGCTCATAAGAATTATCAAAATTATAAATACTTCAAAGGCTTTATGGGAATAACTAAGTTTTTTTTGAGATTCATCAACATGTTCACCTGAAATACGAGAACTAGGTTTAAAAAAAATTTTCTACGTCAAATTATTACTCACAGTATTTGAGAACTTCAAGAACTATATATTTTTAAAAAAATTTTTAACTATGTATGAAAGTAAAAAGCGTAGAAAGTAGATAATGCCTTGAATATTTTTACAATAAGTTTAATTTTCTATGCTGGAAAATCTTCGGAGTCTTCAGAGGTTAAAAATTATTTCACCTTTTGTAAAATTTTCAATATTCGAGACAAAAATAAAAGTTTGCGAGATCGTACCTTAATTGTTTTATGAAGAAGGAAGGCAAGTCGAAATTTTTTTATTTAAAATTTTCAAAAGACAATTTTCATTACAGGTATATTGGATACTGACTAAATATTCATTAGGAAAAATGTTCTAATACCCACTTATCTCCATCAAGAAAAAAGTCCGTCATTTTTGAAGTTTTTTTCATTAGCTTTCTCTGATGGAAATATCGCAAGTTTTCAGTAAAACTTATCAATTTCACGCAAATTGTCTCAACACTCGAATGCATAGTTGGGACAAAAAAGGCTATAAAATTTATGTTGCACGCCAGTTTATAGAGGGAATATCAACAGATGCGCCCGGATAATTGCACGATCGTCATCCGTTTAATTGCATTCCTGCGTGCATACAAGCCGAGAACCATGAACCACCCTGTTTCGAGCCCACGAGAAAATGGCAGTTACAGATTTGCAATAACCGCAATGGTATATAATGCTGTACATTGCAGTCAAAATAATCTTAAACATATCGGAATGAACGAAAACAGACATTTTTAACGGTGGGGGCCCACTTTTTCCAATCCGTTTTTCACAAAGAAATTTGTTCCCAAAGTCCTTTTTTCTCAATTCTCTTTCTCCCAAAATTTTTTTCCCAAATTTTGTTTTTTCCAAAATTTATTTCTCCAAGAAAATTTTTTTTCTAAAATTTATTTTCTCAAAAACTGTTTTCCCAAACATTTTTTTTTAGGTTTTTTCCAAAAATTGTTTTTTCTGAGAATTTTTCAAAAATTGTTTTTTCCGAAAATTTTTACGATAATTGTTTTTTCTGAAAATTTTTACAAAAATTGTTTTTTCTAAAAATGTCTCCAAAAATGGCTTTTTCTAAAAACTTTTCCAAATGTAGTTTTTTCTAAAAATTTTTGCTAAAATTGTTTTTACACAACGCAGGGTAAAAAAGTGTACTTTTTTGTCCTACTCTCGCAGGGCAAATCACTTTTTTTCCCCTTTGTTGTATAAAATATAGTACGTACCTCTGCCTCGGCTTCGCCTCGGCCTACAAACCTCCCACTCGGAAATAAAAATATTGTGCCAGCGGTACGTAATGTGCTATTTCTAAAAATTTTTCCAAAAATCGTTTTTTCTAAAAATTTTTGCATAAATTGTTTTTTCTAAAAGTTTTTCCAAAAATTGTTTATTTTTATTTTTCTAAAAATTTTTTCCTATAATCATCTTTTCTTCCTGGAATCATCTTCTTTTTACAGAATCTAAATAAATTGAGAAACAATATTTTCTCATGTAGCTCAAAATATATCCATGCATAAAGTTAATAATTTCTAGTACAGCATGATGTGAAAACGAACGCATCAAAATTGAATTATGTTCCTAATATTCTTTAGATATGTTGGAATGCTGTCATTTGCAACGTTATTTCAATACGATTGTACAACATTGAATATCTGTTGTTTCCTATTTCTTTATAGAGAAAATTATATAAAAAAACGTAAAATTTCACGTATAAAAAAGGACCCAATGACTTATAACGAAACAAATGATTATTACTTCTCAACGTTTTGGTAATAAAAATAATCAACTGTTGATTTGGGAAATTTTAAACACGAAAGTTTGAAAAATCATTGATAAACAATTTTTTAGAGAAAAATCCCTGGCGATCATTTCTTCGGCAATCTAGCGCTACCTTAAGTAGAAAATTTCTACTCAGTATGTGGATTTTAAAAGCACAAAATTAAAGTGCAGTCTC
>JAPYZL010038218.1:0-12211 GCA_030522825.1 Platygaster orseoliae
AATCGAGGTATAAAATTAACGGATGAAGTGAAAACATTAATTCAAGTTCATTGCGAAATGATTCCACATAAAGAGTCTCATTATTGTAGAGAGTCTACGGAATTGCTATATTTTGATAATCCAGCAATTACCATTCCGAAATTGTATAAACTTTTCTTAGATTTTTATGCGTCAATCACTGGTAGAATAGAGATTCCAATTTCAATTACAACGTAGGAAAAATACTTCAATGAAAACCTGAAGTACACTTTTTTATCTCCGCGAACTGATATTTGTAATGTTTATTACGAAAACAAGAGTCTCTTTAAAAAAGTGCTGAGTTTATACCCCATTCGGAAAAAAAAAATGTTTCGATTGAAAGCACAGAATACCCCAATTGAATAATGTTTTATGTTACGAATTTTATTTCGGTCAGAATTCGTCACTTACCAAAATCGCGGTGTCCGATCAGTACTACAAAAGATTTTCTATAGTTGAATATTTTCAATCTTCATGTACATAACAGTGAGAGAAGTTATATGTTTCCTTTTATAGAAGGAACTGTAAAAAACGGCGGTAATGTGGTGTGTAATATGATTTTCGATGTAATTTCTGATGAAGTGCCTGAATACGTTCCGAACAAACTATTTATTTTTTCTGATGCGACATGTGGACAGGACAGAAATTATCTGATTGTTGCTTTTTTGTCTATAATAAAACAAAAATATCAGATTGAAATTGAACACATTTACCCTATTCGCGGACATTCTTTTTGTGAGTTTGATAGAAATTTTGGAAAGTACAGAACTATGAAAAAAAGTTGAGCGCATCGAAACTGATAAAAAATACATGCATATGATAAAAACTTGTAAAGATTCACTTTTTATAATTGGGAGAGATACTAATTATTCATTGAAAGATATTGAAACAACTTTGAAAGGAAGAGCTAAATTCCCAAAAGAATTCATGACCTCTAAAATTTATCGTATTATTAATCGTCCAAGCGGAAAAGTCAGTGCGTTTGATAATCATGAGAATCGCAAACTTTGCTCATTTCACATCGATTTTAATGTGAGTTTTGACGACTTTATGAACAGCGTAAAATCGGCAACTGATGGAATTTTGCAGGAAAAAATTGCAGATGTCGAAAGTTTAATGCGTTGTTTTAACGGAGGATGACAAAGGATTTATCGGGAAAGTTCTCAAAAACGTTGAAGTAAATTATCAAGAAAGGCAAAATATGTTCAAAAAAAAGTTGATTAAGCGAGTTAAAAAAATGAATGAGAAATGATTTTTCGTCAACGCTATAAATTAAGAGGACACAGAAGCTGCTGTAGTGCAAGAGAGACGTATAGAACGGAAAGCGAATGAGAGGAAGGAGGACGAAAAGAGAATGGCTTCCGTGTCCTCTTAAAGAAATCTGCGCTTTAGGATGGGAAGAAAATTCGTTATTTTTGTTACAATATAGACAACAATGATAGGCCAAGAAAAATCTTAACATTAATATTCATTCACAAACATGGCAAGTAAATTATATTATTTTTAACATAATCATCGCCTTTCGTATAGATCGAGCTTATTGGAAAAAAATGTCTGTAAATATTTATTAAACAGTTTCAGATTGACGGCAATGTTAATGTAAAAAAACATTGATTCTTGGTCTTGTGAAACTACTTGTTTTTCATTTTTTTAAACAACTCTTGCTGGAGATACTAAGAAACGTCAAACTTAACGTGCCCTTATTTTTTGACGTACTTTCCGCTAATATTTTTTGTTTTTCACTTAGAGCAACTTTGAAAATTTCCCCCCACTCTCGCCACTCTCGAGTAAGGTTGAGCGCGAAACCCCTCATTCAATCAGGACTTTCTATTGATCATATACATCATAAAAAACGAAACGTACTTCTTCGTTTAGACAAGGACTACACTTTGTTTTTCGCGAAAAATGAAACGATTTCGCAGGTGATTACATTATAAACGCGTCATTCGTGATTTAACCTTAAAAGGACTTTTTTCTGAACCATATTGTTTTCATAAATATATTGATGGTCCGGGTTGCTGAATACTACCTACGCTCGAGATCTCGGTTCAGTAGGCAAGGGAGGAGACGACTAGCTGCTCTCCGCGATCAACAATGATTCAGAACGATATTTTTAATTCATCGTATCTCCGGCAATAATGTACAGATCGAGCTGATTATAGTACCAAAATATTCGTGAGGCTTTAGCGCTTTCTGCGGAGCGATTCGTGAGGTAATTTGATTGGAGCAACTGATAATAAACAATAACATAGACTAACACAATGATAAATTTAAAAAATATTAAAAAAAAAAAATATTAAAAAATAAATATTAAAAAAAATATTAAAATGACGATCTCGTGTAAGTTCTCAGGGTTGCATTAGTACTACGTGGAAAAGTTCCAAGAAGACCCGACAACCTGCTTTATATTATGAATAAATGACTTGTCAAATCGATTATCAAGACATTAAGAGAAAAAAAATGTAAAAGAAAGCACTATAAATTAAAAAACTTACGCCATTCCATATGTCCGGAAAGTGAAAATAAATTATCGAATACTGCAGAAAATTTACTCCTTAATTGAAGGCCTTTTTTTGCCATTGAAATCTTTATAAAAAATTGTAGAAAAGTTTCATAATGTGATCGAGCTGCCTTGTAGAAATTATAATATATTTGATATGAACTTAAGTAATTATGACATTAAAATTATATCATCAGTCAAATAGCTACTCAATTTCGAACAGCACATAAAAACAACGAAATACTCTTAACACATTATATCAATTCCAAACTATAGAGAAATTATTAATTCTATTTGTAGAATTACAACCTTCAATGAATGAGTTTTTCAAAAACAAAACGTATACTCCAACTTTATTTCAGTATCAAAAAGAGTGAATTAAATGTGACAAGTAGTTGGAAACGAGAATTTTTATATTGAAGAATAAATACACGTACTTCTGGATATACGAAACAAATTTTTGTTTTTACTATAAGAACATAAATTTTTCGTAATTATTCAGCAACACTATTTATTTTTCAGAAGAATAAAGTTCCAAGGATGCCGAAAATTATTGAAAAATATGATGCAGTTATTAAAAGTCAATTTTTTTTTCTACACGTCTGATGAATGAGTTATCACAAAAAACTGATCATAATTTTGAACATTCTTAAAATTCCGTCATTAGCTTACATACTTATTATCTCGTGCTTCTTTACTTTAATGGCATATCTTTCAAGTAAAACTAAAAACCAATAGTTGATCATCTTGAGAAGCAAATACATCTATTGAAACAGAAGTATAAGACAACAGAATCATTCAATCTACTACTGGTAATTAATTCTAAAAACTGATTCAAACTAAAAAAAGGCTATTGGAATGGAAACCAAGAAAAACGTAAAATATTCTTCATCAAAACAAGATAACCCAAAATCAGTTAGTATCAATTCATAAAATTTTAAAGATTCCTTGTTAGCACGTTCGTTACTGCCACGCTACCCTTGAACACGCTCGTTTTACCACAATTATAACTCTAACTCCTCGGAAAGATCAACAGAACAATAATTTAACCTTCAAGATCTGCAAGCATACCTCTTTTTCCTATCCTGAAAAAAGCCTACCCATATACAATAATGAAGAAATGGAATATTTAGAAAAAGACATACAAGAAACTCCAAGCGCACTCGGAGACGTAAGGGGAAGGAACGAAAAAGCTAAACTCGGACGGCACTGACGTCACGGTCTCCGAGGCAACGGGTGTCGTTGCAGCATCGAGACGCGGAGTGTCGCCACTGACGGTTTGCAAAAATCAATTTGTAGCTAGGCTGGGTCGGTACTCACAAGCCACGTTTCTGGAATCTGGAGCCGGGGAAAGCTTGGATAGCTTCGGTAGTCGCGAGTAGCCGACACGGCTGAGCGTGTCTCCCGAGAAAACGTTGCCGATAAACGCCGCCCCTGTGACCAAAATATTTCGAGTGTTTTTTGAAAAGCAAGTCGACAAACTGACTACGAACTGTGTTCACAAGGTTTACTATCCGTCGCGATAATGCGGATAAAACTGGGAAACCTGGCGAGGATCTTGAAAATGCCGTCCTCGTTTTACTCCTGACGTTCAGTGGTTGTGGGAGGAACGTTGATGCTATTGAGTTCATGAGCTCCCGTCATACTAGGTCGCCGTTCGAGTTCTAGAATGGCCTCGGTGGCAGCGTGGCTGCCGTTTGCGAGGGCCGCGGCCATCGGGTGGGTACCGATCGCAACCCACCCCTTGCCACCACCTCCGGTGACGCGAGACCGGCACAAGACTGACGAGGAAAAACTCATGATAAACGTGAGCGGCCGGCGTTTCGAGACTTGGCGCAACACTCTTGAAAAGTATCCCGACACGCTTCTTGGCTCTAACGAGCGCGAATTCTTTTACGACGAGGAAAGCAAGGAGTACTTTTTTGATCGAGACCCGGACATATTTCGCCATATCCTTAATTATTATCGCACCGGTAAGCTACACTATCCGAAACACGAATGCTTAACGAGCTACGACGAGGAACTCGCCTTTTTCGGCATCATGCCGGACGTCATCGGAGACTGCTGCTACGAAGACTATCGGGACCGTAAACGTGAAAACGCGGAAAGGATGATGGATGACAAAATTAGCGAGAATGGGGAGCACAACTTCCAGCAGTTGACGGACCCGAGGGAAAAAATGTGGCGAGCCTTTCAAAACCCTCATATCTCAACTGCAGCTCTCGTTTTTTATTATGTGACTGGTTTTTTTATCGCCGTGAGCGTCTTGGCGAATGTTGTGGAAACGGTACCATGTGGGATAAGGCCCGGAAGGGCTGGCACCCTCAGTTGCGGAGATAGGTACAAGATTGTCTTCTTCTGCTTAGACACTGCCTGTGTCATGATCTTCACGACGGAATATCTTCTGAGGCTTTTCGCTGCACCTAGTCGCTGCAAGTTCGCCAGATCCGTGATGTCTGTGATCGATGTCGTGGCGATCATGCCATATTATATCGGGCTCTTCATGACGGACAATGAGGACGTATCAGGTGCTTTGGTTGTTTGGTTTTTTGGTTCTGCGTACCGCACCTCGAGGAACCGGGTACTGGTTTTGATGTTATGAAAAAGGGGAGAGAGAGTTTAGAGTTATCTATGCTTGAAGTGATCATGTGAGGTCTTTGGTGATTTGCTATATGGGTGATCAATTGTAATTTAAAAGTAGACTCTATGAAGTTTTTTTGTAATTAGTTTCTGTATCGTGCACGTCACTCATTGCATCGTGTCTTACAATTGTCAAGTTTTTTTTTTCCAACTTTAAGTTATACTTTAGTTTCCTTACCCATACACCTTTGAAATGACGTTACACTTATCCGCAGTTTTTCTGAAAATGGCAGTTGATTTTCAGTTTTTATTAAAGATCTGAAAAATTTCTTATGATATTTTGCAGTGATTATTAGTATTCATCACAAAATATTTTACATGACATACAAATCATTAATTTCTACACAGTCACTGAAAAGGTTTAATGTAAAACTGGTCTCTTATCCTTTCGAGAATGAAATTTTAAATTTAAAGTGTCTTCCTACTGGTTTATTACTAAAAATTTAACTGCAGTCCTCAGATATTGTACAATTCGTTTCTTTTGGAGTTAGAGATTTCAAGCAACCTTACTTATGCTGTATCACTTAAAGCCGAAGCACTATTTTTCCTTTTAAGAAGGCTTCAAACAGTTGAATAATTCCCAAAATAAGTATCGTTGTTCTTGTACTTTTTTAGGCTACAAGCATGAAATTCAAGTTATATTTAAAAGTGAACAAAAATAATTTTAATGGCCCATTGTGTCAGTTGACAACGAAAAATAAATTTATTTTTTGAGTATTCAAGATTTATACTTATCAAGAAGTTTTTCTCTAATTATAGTAAAAAAAAACTTTATGTTTTTCTCAACAAGACCTTTTCAGGATTGTTTGCAGTGTTTCAGTTTTTGACACCGTTATTCGCGCGTAATAAGGAGCTCGATGTTTTCTAAATCATCAAGTGTCATTTTCCGTAAAAAAAAAGAATTGTCAAAGTTTTTTTCTGGGTGACTCTTCTGAAATAGTTGAACATACCCATAATCGCTGAAAAAACTTGACAGTAGTATGTCACTAACAACCAATTAGTGAATTCCATTTATCAAATATAATTTTATTTTGATTTTCGACATACGCTGAAGAATGTAAAGATTTGCTGACAAAACTATCGCAGACTTTTCACTACGATTTTACTTCTATAAAAATTATATAATATTACTTTTTCGTAAGCTATCGAAGTAAAAATTTGGAACTCAGAACTATCGGAGCCCAAATCATTGATTAAACATAAAAAATTCATTTTTAACTTAAGATTCCTTGATTTTTAACGAGCAAGATACGAACGTTATTAAAATTTCACGCACTGTAATTTTATAATCTAATAATTAATATCTAATAATCTAATATATAAATCTAATAATTATGAAATAAAAAAATAAATGATAATAATTAAAAAAAAATATTGAATAATAATTTAAAAAAATACCTTTATCTAATAATTGGAATCTAATAATCTAATAATATAATAATTGGTTGACTAATAATAATAATGAAAATAATAAAATAACCTAACATAATAATCGTGTAACGTTGAGCTATGGATTACAAAATTTTCGTTGTTTTCTTCATGAATCCAATGACAATTATCATATTATAATATCTCACCTAAAAACACAGCATTTCAGTATTCAAAAAATGGCATAAATTTGTTTAGTAACATAATTTTCTCATTTTGCTATGCTTGTGATTTGACAATGATCTGCAATAAATTTTGAGTACACATTTAAAGATTATGTATACTATAACATGAGGCAACAATGTTTTTCGCGCCAACTTCTTAAATCATGTGCTTCAAATCTTTAGCTACCGTAAACCGAACAATTGATCATAATTTATATTTGAACACACAATATACCTATAGTTTGAAGAAAAAACGTCATCCAATTTTTTTTATCGAAACGTTTAGGAAGAATATCAAAAACAGATAGTACTGAAAATGACTGTTCCCTGTAATTCAACTTCTGAGATAATAACCTCCTTGCCAAAAAGATTTTTATTGAAAAATTTTTTTTTTTTTTTGTATTAATTTTCTCATTTTTTTACTGAAAATGTAAGAATTTCATTAATTTGATTATTAAAATTAGAAAAAAAAATGTTAAACTTTGAATTTTTGAACGGTTAGGAAAGAAATGCGGTGATTGGTCGGAGCATAGTGTGACGTCACTAGGCTGGCAAATTTAAATATCCTAGCTGTTTGTATGTAAAAATACTAAAAGAAAACTCGTAATTACCTGCATTTGCAATAACTTCACTCCTAATTTTTTGGCAATGAATTTCGAAAACGGATTCGTTTTGGAATTTATGACATTAATTCTTAATTTCGATTCATTGTTTATCATAATCAATGTTGCTACACTGATAATTATTTATTTTCACAGATTTTTAGCCCAAAATGATTATTTCTTTAATAACTTACTACTGATTTTCCTATATTTATTAATAAATTATGATTTATTTACACAGTCAGTGATTTTACACAAATACCTAATAAATAATTTTTTTCCTACTGAATTATATTTTTCATTTATCATGTAGATTATGCAATGCATTCTGTAAATTTATTTAAATTCTGATTCAATATAATCATATTTTAATTTTTATTATAAATAAATATTTTTTAGTACTATTTTTTCATGTTTTTTAACTATAATACTCTCGAACAATATTATAATTGATTTTTTTTATATCTTTTAAAAATATGTTGTATTTAATTCAATGAAACTTATTTATTATTTAGATTTAATTAATTAAATGTTATGTAATATGTACATAAACAAAAACACTGCAAAACACTGCTTTATGTTGATGTTGCACAGTTGCATCTGCCAAGTGACGTCACGCAAAATGACGCGCTATTTCAGAGCATTAAAAAAAGGACGATTTTAGAAGTTTTTATCGTAAAAAAAATACTGAAATAATTTCAAAAGCTTTATTATAACTTATGTTATTTCGGTTCAAGTTTCGATTTTCATTAATTTTGAAAAATCGGCAAGGAGTCAATTAAAAAAAGCATATACAGCATTTATCATCCATCAGTGACTTGGCATGTTAAATGTTTAGAGTAGATACTCACATTACGTATATGGCGTTATAGCCCTAATTATGATTATGAAATGGTTTTTTTTTTTAATCAGTTCCAATTAGTCTTTTTGTCTGTTTTGATACAGTTGAATGTTTAAAAAACAGGAAGTAAAGCTGTTCTTCATTTAAAAGAGTTCCAAAATATTTCTGATGACAGTACATAAAAATCAAACTGATTACAATCTTCAAAAAACCGAAAAAATTTCCAAACTAAATTTTTTTATATAAAGAACTCCAAGAAGTTCAAAATCATATTGTTAATTGTGGAAAGAGTTTCATATACTTTTCAAGTTGTATGATTTGGACAAATTTGCTCTATTTATTCAGCAGATAAAAATAGAAATACTAAAATACTAGCGATAATATGTGATCAAAATTTTAAAACCTATTAGTAGAACACGTAACAAAGTTTGGAAAATACTGTTACATCAAAGACTATTTCATTGCTTTCTGATGCTCGCAAAAAGCTTGTCTTTGTAACATTCATGTTACAAATGAAGAAAAATTTCGAAAATTTTATATGAATACTTGTACGATTCATGTTTTCGTATCTGGCGTGAAATGTGCAAGGCAAGAAAACAGCCGAATCATATGATTTTTACTTTGTTTCAATAACAAAATTTTTGAAAATAATTAAACACCTCATAACAAGACATCAACATAAATTTTTTATTGTACGATATAAAAACTATACAAAAAGATATTTTCAATGTTCCTACTAAGTATTCTATTGTACAGCTGTAATATTGATTAAGATTTTTGAACCTGAGAAACAGGAATAGTTGATTTGAAGTTGAAAACCTTCTTCAGCAAAAACATAGGATAAATTAGTTCTGTTAAAAATACTGCTTTCAGCAAGATACGAACATAATTGTTTGTGTAGACAGAAAAAAATTCAAGCGAAGGCCCAAACGTCAAAACATTGCTCTTTTGTATAGTGACAGCTAAAGTCCTAAGGAAGTTTGTATTATATTCAAAAAACCATTTCCTTCGTTGCAAAATACTGTAAGAAATGTATTTCATTTCTTATGAAAATGTAGTCGCCAACCAACTTTAACATAAACAATGTAATTTTATGAAAATAGGAAGTGGCAAGCGAAGAATGTCTTTTTTTTCATGTTCGTATTCATATGATGCAATCGGATGCTTAAAATATGAACACTATTTTATTACTTTCTATGAAAATTTGATTGACTCTTTGAATTTCTTCAAAGATTTTCAAGTTCATTTCATCGAAAAATAATGTTGAATACAGGAAATTTCGAAGCCATCAAAGTAACTTCATATCAATTTTTTTTTATTTACAATACAGAAAAATCATGTAAAGTTCATAAAAGAGATTTAACATGTAGTGGGAATCGCTATTGCACTGGATATCAAAGTTTTGTTTGTAAAAAATATAAGCAAACATCACATGTTTGGGTAGAAAAGAAAATCTTGAATTCCAAGAGAACTCTCAAATCTTCAGCATTCTGAAAAGAGCTAGAAATGTTTGAAGTTGCTGTGATCTCTGCATGTTGAGTAACTTTGCATTAATATTTTTTTTATATGAAAATAATAACTTGAAGAGTTTCTTTATGAACTGAAAATTTCTGAAAAATTCGAAAAAGTTATCAAGTATTTCACTTGTAATTTGCCCATTTAAAAAAAAACCACTAAGGATTTCAAAGTTTGGGAATCAGTTTTAATAAACAGGCGTTTCAGATGAATATCACTCAATTTCTTAAGGGTTCTAAGAATCATTAAAAAATTTTTTACATATGACCAAAAAGTAATAAGTTGATTTATAATCATGACCTTCTGTAGCGTTATATGAAAACTATTAAGTTTTTCTTAACTTCACCCAACAGATATTTTCGAATTAACGAATTTTTTCAAAGGAACAAATTAAATGTACAGTATTTATTCTTCTTATTTATATTCACAGTATTACTTAAAATTCCTATTCGCAACTAAACGATTAGTGGCAATCAAACGTCTGTTCGGTCGTTGTCCAAAATTTATAACTTTGAAGTAAAATATTGACTAAACTGAAGGACTCGAAAAACTGATTTAACATTCAGCAGTTATTTTATGCAGTAATAATTCTGTAGTGTCCCGGCACAACGGAATAAGTCCATTTTGCTATAAGGCTCAAAATTTATTCAGAATATTATGTAAAAAGAGCCTTATGGAAAAGTGGACTTATTTGGTTATGCCGGGACAACACAGAATTGTTCTCACTGAAATATGTAGTACGAATCTTATATTATTGTAAAAAAAAGTTTTTTTTTTCATCTGATTTATATATTTATATGTTCATATTTCTATATCAATATTAAATTCATTTATTATTATGTACATTTTATTATATTTTCAATACTATGATGAAACATTAACTTTAAAATTTACTATTAATTGTTTAAGATTATTTTTTATCATTATTCTATTCTTATTATTATTATTATTAGAAACAGACAAAGATATTTATCAATAAAAATTAACGTATTTTCAACGGTTTCCATCAAAAATCAATAAATCTCAAAAAATAATTATACTAGCAGTAAATCTACCAAAATGATATTGTAATGATATAACATCATCATATTCCAGCATATTCACTCAGCTTGAAAGAAGGGAAAGAATTTTCGGAATTGTCTAGAAAAATTACAGTTAAAATCTGATATCATGTACAACAATAAAAGCAAAGGCTCAATTTTTTAACGAGTTCATGTGGACTATAAAAATTTTTTTCTGTTTTGGATGATAAATTACATGTATTTTCCATTTAAAAAATCACTGTTCTAGAGGCACATGTTAATATAGTCCAAATTGGCTTAAATTTTGAGAACAAATTTTTTTTAATACCTCGATCAATTTTCCGGCCGGTCCCGTATCATTTTCCAATTTTGCTTAAATAAGGACCACCCTAATACGTATTTGAAAATTTTCATAAATGAATGCCGTGTGTTACTTAAATTGTTGGAACTCAGCCAAATTTCAGCCAATTCACAGAGGATTTATTAAATAAATATTATTGGGTGTAATTGGTTCAAAGTTAGTACGATTCATCATTTATCGTCTTTTTATTGTTCCGTTTATATTTAATCTGATTTACATTTCGATTGGTCAAAGCTTATGTTCACGTGAGCAGCGAAAAATTAGAAAGAATCGTCCCCAAGAAAATATAGAGAACTTTATGGCTAAAGTAAAAAAGTTTTTTTGAAGATAATGCATAAACAAAAATCCGAAAAACAGAAAGAAACTTTTGCTGTTTGAAAAAAATACAAACAATGAGGTAGATGTTAAGATGTTTATATGTAGAAGATGAATAAAGTGAAAAAGTTTATCTTGGCACAATTTCAAAAAATTATGATGTTCCTAAATATGACGTGTTTGAGAAATTTAAATATGGATAAAAATGAATATACCTGCAAAATGCATCGATTTTTCGAAAAAATGCTTTAAACAAAACAATCCCGTCTTTTTTCTGATATATGTGAAAAATACATTAATTCCTAATTATAATGCGTGGTTTGTGACACACTCTTAATTTTACAACTTTAAGTAACTGTTAACATGTGTTTTTACTTATAAGCGAAGGAAGCTTGATTATTTCAAGAATGGCTAATGAAACGTATCAATAAAAATGTGTTCGTAAACTCAAATAGCTATTTTCGTGCCTGTGAGCAATCGTTGATCAAGGCTCAGACGATTTTACTGCTCGGCTTGGCCTTGCCTTAAAAATTTCATCTTCGCCAAAATCGACTTCTTGCACACAGGTGCGAACATAATTTTTTCATGCTGAAAGCTCTAAAATCGTGATTTGACACTACGCACAGACGGTAAAAATCAAAATTTTAGTACCTCGGGCAAGAAATAGATATTTATGCTACAAGGGAGAAAGAGAATGATTCCAACTTCGCACTCGTTGGAATCATTCTCTTTCTCCCATGTAACATACAATATTTTTTCCCGTGCATGTACAAAAAAATGGCCACTTTTTTTGCGTGGAACGTGG
>JAPYZL010038251.1:0-11394 GCA_030522825.1 Platygaster orseoliae
AACATTTTCATATCTACTTTGATTATGTAGCTGGAAGTGTTGACGAAATAATCGATATTTTGAACACCTTATAAAACTTTCGGATAGTTACGTATCAGCACTGGTCTGGAACTACAAGTTATAAATCCACACACTTCAGCATCTACTTAAAAATAAGCTTATGGAATAAGCTTTCTGTCACAGTAAACGGTTTAGACCTACGTCAATTTCAAGTACTGAAAATGGTGATGGCCGTCATTACCCCACTTTTCCCTATAGTTAAAAATACGACTGAAAAAAAATCCATTATTTTTTATGTTCTCCAAGTTTTCATGAATTTTTGACAATTTTGAAAAATACTTAAAAATTGTCTGTGTTTTCGTCATTCTCATCATTTTAAAATCATTCACCTTATTTCTGAAATTACAAGTATAATTAAGTGTTTTTGTAAAATATTAAATTATTACTATATTTTAGGGAAAAAAAATCTAGTATTACTACAAAAAAGTATTGTACTGTGAAATCAGTCTAAATTATAATATTTTTGCTAATTATTATTGAATTTTTGTTATATCATATTGTTTACAATTCTTTCAAATCTAAGTAAAAAAAGCTACATATTTTTGCTAATGTTCAAATGTGTTCAAATTTTTATTTCTAAAAATACGATTGAACGAAAATTCATTACTTTTCATGTTTTGCAAGTTTTCATGAATTTTTCATAATTTTGAAAAATGCTCAAAAATATTCAGTGACTTTGAAATCCCAATAATTTAACATTATTCACCTAATTTTTGAAATTTCGAGTATAATTTATTGTTCTTTAAAAATATCCAAGAATTACTATATTTTAAGAAAAAAAATCTAGTATTACTACGAAAAAGTATTGTACTGTGTCAGTTGTATGTATCAGTCTAAATTATTGTAATTTTTTATGTTTATTATTGCATTTATGTTTAATTACATTGTTTACAATTCTTTCCAAACTAAATAAAAAAAAGGTTCAAATTTTTGATAGAGTTCAAATCTGTAAAGTTTAAAATTCGACAGAATAAAAATCCATTATTTTTTATGTTCTCCAAGTTTTGATGAATTTTTAAGAATTTTGAAATATACTTTCAAATTGTCTGTGACTTCGAAGTTCTTATTATTTTAAAATCATTCACCAAATTTCTGAAATTTCGTGTATAATTCATTGTTTTTGAAAAATATCAAAAGATTACCATACTTTTAAAAAAATCTAGCAACTGTTACAATAAAGAATTGTACTATGGAATCAGTCTAAATGATTTAACTTTTTGCTAGTTATTTATTGCATTTTTTGTTATATTATATTGTTAACATTTATGGCTTATTCAAAATAAAAAAGGTATGTAGTTTTCATAGTGTTCAAATCTGTACAGTTTAAAATATGGCTGAACAAAAATTCATTATTTTTTATGTTCTCCAAATTTTCATGAATTTTCAACAAATTTGAAATATACTTGAAAATTGACTGTAACTCCGTAATTCTCATCATTTTGAAATCATTAACTTATTTCTGAAGTTTCTAGTATAATTCATTGTTTTTTAATAATATTCAAAGATTACTGTACAAAACATGTAACAACTATTACAATAAAGAATCGTACGATGGAATCAATATAAATTATTCAAGTTTTTGTTACTTATTCATGACATTTTTTCTTATATTATGTTTTCAACAACTTTTGCTAACATAAATTTAAAAAAAAGCCATATAATTTTGCTAGTCTTCAAATCTGTATTGTTTTCGCTGAATTTTCTCATACTTCCTAACATATTATATTGTTTTTTCGAAAAATTGACTTTATAAAAATGTATTGTAGATTCTACAACAATCTCTAAGTATATGAAAAATCATACTATATACAAACGAAGAACAAATAACAAAATTAAAATATTCAAATAATGCTATAGTACATTTCGCATCGTGAACATTCCAACTTTTACTATACAATTTTATAATAATAGTTACATATATAATAAACAACAATCATTCATGTGATTATATATTACTATATGATAATATTATAAATTAATAAATTATATTATAATTATAAGATATACTATTAGATATAACAATATTACACAGAGAAAAATGGTTTGGTTACAGCAACCATTAATTTAGTAGAATATGGACCCATCATGGGTACTATAACTAAAACTTTGGTTATGACAACCAAAACTTCTGTTACAGCAGCTAATACGCAATTTTTGTGACAGATACTTAGATTGCAATAACCAATTATTTGGTTATCATACCTAAAGTTTTGGTTTTACTACCCAAAACTTTGGTGGGCTCATATTTTACTTAATGAATTGTTGCTGTAACCAAAAAGTACAATAAAAATTCAGAAATTCGAAACAATATTGAAAAACTAACACTATTTATTAACTTTTTACTATATATATACCAAAAAGTTCTGAAATTTTTCTCAGCATGCAACGAAACTTTCAACATTGACAAATACACATGAAAACCCCATACAAGGACATTTATGTAATCTACCGAAAATGTCCCCAAACTTTCCACAACGAACATGTCAAAAAGCCACAAAAAAACATAAATATTCTCGGAATAAGTTGCACGTTCCGCCTCGAAAATGCAAATCGCGTGAATTATGTAAAAGTTATCTCGCGTCCCGGAAAGTTTTAGCGCGCTTTCACACCGGATTTTCCGGCGAGAAATGTGATCTACCTGCTCTAGCGCGCCCATAAAAAAAAAGCAAAAGAAAAGGTCCAAGTACAAATAAACTTCGCCTTTCCCCGGCAAATTTGGGATTTCATTTTCGGGTTATTTCGTTTCCTTTTTTCTTCCCCGACGAGTTTTCGTGGTAACCCAAACTTTCCCGCGAGGAAAGGGCGTTTTTCCTACTTGGGAGGGAATTGAGAAAAAAGTCACTGACCTGGCGATCCAAAACTGTTTCGATGCTTTCCGAGTTTGCGTGAAACGACGTAAAGTTGGCGAGTTTTATTCTGCATTCGTACCTGGATCTACCTGAAATAGTAGATTATGCGGTGGTTAGGTAGAAATTGCAACTAGTGTAATAATGCGTGAAAATTGCGCTAAATAATTACGTAGAGCGATGTTTTATTCATACCAAAATTTATTGAAGAATGAAAATAATTTTAAAAAATCAACAAAAATGTACATAGGCGTAGACAGAAGAAATTTTCTGGGGGAGTTTTTCGAAAAAATATATACATATATTTCCTTCGGGATTTTATATTTTTTTTTTTTTTTTTTTTTTGATAAGGACTGATTTTATAGTACAATTAGTGTTTTTTGTTTTTATTTTGTTTTTTAAAAATAATGTATTATACTCGATATTACAGAAATTAGCTAAATGATTCTAAAATGAAAATTTCAAAGTCACAGACTTTTTAACATTATTCAAAATTGTTATAAATTCATGAAAACTTGGAAAACATTAAAAATAATTGATTTTTATTAAGTCTTATTTTTTTTATGAAGCATGAAATTTTTTACTTACTGTTATGAATCCGAACTCTATTTTCACATTGGCAAATCGAACTTTCTTCTTTCGTGTATGGACATTGCAGTACGCAATCTTTTTCTTCGCAGTCTGAAAATTTATACAGCACAATCTAAAAACCCTTATAAACCAAAAAAAAAAATCCTAATTATTTTCAAAAGCGTGAATTAGGATAATTTTTCGAAAAAAAATTTTGACATTTTCCGAAATCCCTGTAAATTTCAACTGATTTTCAGACAAATCATAAAAATATATTTTCGAACTTCATAATTTAAATTCAAGTTCTGTATAAATGAAATCAGAAATCTCATAACTTTAAGTTCACAAAAAAATCACGAAACATCACCACAAAATTTTTTTTTATTTATTGTGAATTAATTCTTTTATGCACTGTTGACTTTTTACATATATTTATTGTACATACAAATTTTTGTGTAGCGGTCGATTGTGCATAATTTTTTGTGCAAATTGAAATTATAGCTTGCCCTTCATATTCGAGAAAACAGTTGCAAAATTTAATGAAAAATATGAATTGAAATTCTTATAAAAAAAATGTCAAAACCTTATAAAAAGTAGAAAATTATCAATATGAAATACCATTATTTAATAATCAGAAATCTTTACAAAAAATAGTATTCAAAGAATATTGCCATTGAAATCAGAGAATAAAGGAAACTCTAAAAATATAGTCATCAACTGAAATTAAAAAATACGAATAACCTGAAAAATTGAGAAAGACATTTTTTCGGAAAAACTGTTGAAATAGACAAATTTCTTATTGAACAAATTTTTTTATGAATTTTATACAGAAAAAAATATCTATACAAAAATTATTTTCTAAAAATTTCTACAGGAAATAGAGTTCTACAAGAAAAACTTTTTTTATGTGTTTTTTATAAGGTTACTATTTTAAAAAAGTTTTTCTTATAAGAATTTTATAAGGTCGATCTTACACAAATTTGTATATTGTTTTTATAAGATTCAAAGTCATTAGGCAATGAGTATTTTTTAATCCCTTTTATATAATAATGAATAAATTCACATTATATAATTATCATCAATAATCGCATTCTTAAAAAACATTTGTCAATTTTACGTTGTTTATAATTATAAGTTGATATAATCCTAAACGAATTCTCTCAGTTTGAATAAGTATAAAACTACTCATTATTAAAGGAATTTCACTAATTGAAAAAGAGAAAAGTTTTGCCACTAATTATTAGTGGAAAATCACTAATTGAAATAGTGATTTTAGCTTACTAATTGGATCAGTAAGTTATGTTTAAAGAAATGAGTAATTACTAATTTCAAGTTTTAGTATAAATCCACTACTGTAATCATTAGACTTAGTATAGTATTATTAGTGCATTATCACTAATTTTGTAGGTTGATAATTATATTGTTACTATTAAGAATAGTGTTGATTCATTAAATTAGTGAATTTTTACCACTTACATTAATAGTTATTGAGAATAGTGGATGTTTAGTAGTACAATTAGTGATAATCTAGTATTCAAATTCTTATTCATTATTGTAACATGGGAAAAATTAAGCAATCATTAGACATATTTACACATTTGTTATTAACATACATTAGAACATTAACATACATTAGAAGTCTCACAAAATGAAACTTTTATATTCTGCTGTAGTATTATTCACAATCAATATACATTAGAGGTCTCACAAAGTGAAACTTATGTCCTTCCATAGTAGGATACACCATTAACATACATAAGATGTTTAAGGGGGTAGTCAGGTTAAAATGACCTTTTCTTTAACAACGTTTTTTTATTACTTATTTTTGTTTAACATTTACAACTTTTTATATGTTGTGAGGCATATTATTAACTAGCAAAAAAAAAAATTTTCATTTTTAATCAACATTTAGCCAATTTATGTGTGATACGATGACGCCATGTTGAAAAACGGTACCCACGATTCCAGCCGATCTACTGGGCCAATTCCATTACATTTTTTTTTAATTCAGAAAAGACTTGGCTATGGCATGAATCTCAATTATGAAAAAATATTAATAAATAAACAAATTATGAAGAATTTTGCTATTTTTCGCTTTTTTCACCCGTTTTTTTAACAATAACTGAGTCCAATTGTTATTAAATATTAATGAATAATCAAGTCCGAGGTTCATGCCATAGCCAAGTCTTTTCTGAATTAAAAAAAAAAAAATTTAATGCAATCGGCCCAGTAGATCGGCTGGAATCGTGGGTACCGTTTTTCAACATGGCGTCATCGTATCGCACATAAATTGGCCAAATGTTGATGAAAAATTAAAATTTTTTTTTTTTCTAGTTAATAACATGCCTCACAACATATTAAAAAGTTGTAAATGTTAAACAAAAATAAATAATAAAAAAACGTTGTTAAAAAAAGATCATTTGAACCTGACTACCCCCTTATCAAAGTGAAACTTCTAATATCCTACCACAGTAAGATTTACCATCAACATACATTAGAAGTCTCACAAAATGAAACTTCTGAGGTTCTGCTGTTGTATCATTCACAATCAACATACATTAGAGGTCTCACAAACTGAAACTTCTAATGTCCTTTCATAGTAGGATCAACCATCAACATACATAAGATGTTTAACAAAGTGAAACTTCTAATGTCTTACCATAGTAGGATCCACCATTAACATACATTAGAAGTCTCACAAAATGAAAATTCAAATACTCTGCTGTAGTATTATCCACAATCGATGTAAATAAGAAGTCTCACAAAGTGAAACTTCTAATGTCCTTATACAGTAGGATCAACCATCAGCATACATTAGATGTTTAACATAGTGAAACTTATAATGTTTTTCCTTAGTAGAATCAACCATCAACATACATATGATGCTTAACAAAGTAAAACTACTAATGTCCTACCATAGTAGGATCCACCATAAACATACATTAGAAGTCTCACAAAATGAATAAATCCACTACTGTAATTAGTAGACTTAGACTAGTATTATTAGTGCATTGTCACTAATTTTGTAGGTTGATTATTATATTTTTACTATTGAGAATAGAGTTGATTAATTGAATTAGTGTATTTTCAGCCCTTGAATTAGAGAATAGTTATTGTTGAGAATAGTAGATATTTACTAGTACAATTAGTGATAATCTAGTATTCAAATTCTTATTCATTATTGTTACATGGTGAAAATTAAGCAATCATTAGACATATTTACACATTTGTTGAAATGTTTATTTCCTTATAACCAAGTGTTGAACAATGTTTATTCAACGCCGTGAAGTAATAGCTTGTTTCTCCCACACTTGTATCTTATAAAACTCGCATTTCTTCACGTTGTTGAATAAAATATGGTCCTTGACTAGTGTAGAAAAGTTTTTTTAACGAGTCTGAAGGTTGCAACTTTTTACAACTAGGTAACTTTTTTACTTTTTATTGTAAAATTGCTTTTTGAAATAGTGAGAATCTATTAATTCGTTAGTTACTTATAAAATTCTACTAATCGAATAGTTGAATTTGAAACTACTAACGTGGTTAGTTAATATGTCATTATTCACATTAGTAATAAACTCACTAATTGTTAAGTCGTTTCAAAAATTTCACTAATTGAAAGGTAAACTCATTAATCATTAATTCATCAAGTAATTATTTATCTGGTTATAGTACAACTTTTTTACTTTTTACTATTTTTTTTACTATCAAATTACTTTTTGAAATAGTGGAAATCTATTAATTCAATAATCACTTAAAAAATGCTACTAATTCAATAATAGAATTTGAAACTACTAATGTGGTGAGTGAAAATGTCATTATTCACATTAGTAATAAATTCACTAATTGTTAAGTCGTTTCAGAAACTGCACTAATTGAAAGGTAAACTTATAATTCACTAATTCTTGTAGTATTTATTTATTTAGTAGTAGTATAACTTTTTTACTTTTTACCATTTTTTTTACCATCAAATTACTTTTTTAAATAGTAAAAATCTATTAATTTATTAATCACTTAAAAGATTCTACTAATTGAATAGTAGATTTTGGAACTACTAATGTGGTGATTGAAAATCCATTAAACATATTAGTAATAAATTCACTGATTGTTTAGTCGTTTCAAAAACTTCACTCATTGAAAGGTAAACTTATTAATCACTCATTCTTGTAGTATTTATTTATTTAAGTAGTATAACTTTTTTACTCTTTACCATTTTTTTTACTAATAAATTACTTTTTGAAATAGTGAGAATCTATTAATTCATTAGTCACTTAAAAAATTCTACTAATTGAATAGTAGAATTTGAAACTACTAATGTGGTGAGTGAAAATGTCACTATTCACATTAGTGATAAATTCACTGATTGTTAAGTCGTTATTCAAAAACTTCACTAATTGAAAGGTAAACTTATTAATCATTATTTCATGAAGTATTTATTTATCTAGTAGTAGTAAAACTTTTTTACTTTTTACCATTTTTTTACCATCAAATTATTTTTTGAAATAGTGAAAATCTATTAATTCATTATTCACTTGAAAAATTTTAGTAATTGAATATCAGAATTTGAAACTACTAATGTGGTAAGTGCGAATGTCATTATTCACATTACTAATAAATTCACTAATTGTAAAGTTGTTTCAAAAACTTCACTAATTGAAAGGTAAACTTATTAATCACTAATTTATGTAGTTTTTATAGATTTAGTAGTAGTACAACTTTTTCACTTTTTACAATTTTTTTTACTATCAAATTACTTTTTGAAATATTGAAAATCTATTAATTCATTAATCACTTAAAAAATTCTACTAATTGAATAGTAGATTTTGGAACTACTAATGTGGTGATTGAAAATCCATTAAACACATTAGTAATAAATTCACTGATTGTTTAGTCGTTTCAAAAACTTCACTCATTGAAAGGTAAACTTATTAATCACTCATTCTTGTAGTATTTATTTATTTAAATTACTTTTTGAAATAGTGAAAATCTATTTATTCATTATTCTTTTGAAAAATTCTACTAATTGAATAGTAGAATTTAAAACTACTAATGTGGTGAGTGATAATGTCATTATTCATATTAGTGATGAATTCACTAATTTTTGAGTCGTTTTAAAAATTTCACTATTCAAAAGGTAAATTCATTAATCATTAATTCATGAATTATTTATTTATTAAGTAGTAGTAAAACTTTTCTATTTTTTACCATTTTTTTAATATTAAATTACTTTTTGGAATAGTGAAAATCTATTAATTCATTATTCACTTAAAAAATTCTACTAATTGAATAGTAGAATTTAAAACTACTAATGTTGTTAGTGAAAATCCATTAATCACATTAGTAATAAATCTACTGATTATATAGTCGTTTCAAAAACTTCACTAATTGAAAGGTAAACTTATAAATCGCTAATTCATGTAGTAGAATTCGACTATTTCATTAGCTACCTTGTGGAATTTCTCCTTAATTTGGAATCACTCACCTAGTAATCGAATTAGTGCAAATTTCATTGATTCAAACTGAAAGAAAAGATATGGTTTTTTCATGCATGTAAACAATTATAATAAGCACAATGAACCACTGCACAAAAATCTGTATGAGCAGTAAATATATGCACAATGTTAACAATGCACAAATAATTTATGTACAATAGATACGAACTCACGAAATGTTAATAACAAAAATCGGTAAATATTCACCAATATTGGGGTCTCTCTCTATGGGAATTTCGCAATTGTCTCCTGCGAAACCACTGAGGCACAGGCAACGAAAAGTTCTGGCACCGACGTGCCTGGAAAGCATGAAGTAAATGCTCAAGATTGCGTAATTTCGAGCTCGCAATTGTTCCTCTCAACGACGGGAATTCAACGTTCCGTAATTGTTATCGCGCATGCGAATTAAAAGTACAGTTGTAACACAGGGTGATAAAAAATTACCAACTTCATTTGCGAGGAACAAAAGTGCAGTTGCAGTCTTTTACGTTTTTCTCTCCAGAGACAATTATTGGATGGAATAGTCAGGTTGAAACGAAAACGTTCAAGTACGTAACTTTAATCTTTTATTGTCATTTGTTTCCTTATTTTTTTTTAATAATGTCTTGTTTATTTGTTTACACAAGAGTTTAGAAGAATTTAAAAATGAAGTTAATTAAATAATACATAATATAATATTTTTTGACGACTTGCTCACAAACTGTAAGTTTCCACATTAAAAAACAGATAAAAAAAAAGTTTCTCATGCACGTAAAACAGTAAAATATAATTGCGAAGCATACCTGCAAGTTCCTCCATTTTTGCAAATGCGATCTTGTTGATTGTTCAAACAAAGCGGTCCCGAGCCGCAATGCTCACCGGTGAAACCCTCAAAGCAGTCGCATTTGAAGGATCTGTAAAAAGGTTTTTCCTTTTGTTTCGGTTTTTCCCTTTTTCTTTTTCATCGCGTACGACAAAGAGGGATCCACATTTCCGGAATAATTTTCACATTGGAATTGTTCGTGGGTATTGTGTGGGTTTGAAATGCGATTAACAAACCAAAACTGTTCGTGCAATTGACTTCAAACATTTTTGCAGAAATCGAAATTTATTGTTTATTTATGGATAAACATGGGAATGGGGCTTATGAGTTTTTGAGAGGAAAAATGTGGTTTTTTTATGTTGGATGGGTGAATTCGGTGATTGTTCCAAAATTGGTGAATTTTTAGTGGAAATGAAATGCGAAGAGAGATTGAAACTCTTGAACTTTCTGGGGTTTTTTTTAATATTGTGGATTTGTGTTTATTATTATATATTTCCTAGAGAAATTTATGATTTTCTTTTGTTATATGCAATGAAAATGTGAAAAACTTGAAAAGCTTAAGAAGATTAAAAAAAATGTTCATAAGTTGAAGGAATTTTCATTTTATAAAATTTTGGAAGTTTTGAGTTGTTTGTTTATTGAAAAAAAATTAAGGATTTTAAAGATTGTTTATAATTTTTTAACTATCGATAAATTTGTAAAATTTCAGAACATTTTGATGTTTTTTGTGTAGGTATAATAACATGATTTAAAAATATGCATGATGACGTTTTTTGAACTATTGAATATCTCAAAATCTAAGAGTAATAAAAATTACGAAAAAATTTCACTTAAATTTTGAGGATTTCGTGTAGTTTTTAGTAATAGTTTTTGAAAACTAAAAAAACATTAGGATTCTCAAAATTGCTTATTACTCTGGAAAATTCGGAAAATCTGCTCAATTTCAGTGAACATTCGTGAATTTCGTAGATTTTATTTATTATCGTGTTTTTTTTTTCAAAACATGTAAGATATTATTCTTCACTTTCCAATTATTATTTAAAAAACTTGAAAACCATTTAAAAATTATAAAAAATCTTCGAGGAATTCCATTACTGTGTTTCAAGTTTTTAAAATTTCTGGAAATTAAAAAAATTTGAAGATTTTAAAGATTATAGATTATTTTCCAGAAAATCGAAAAATTTGTAGATTTTCAGAAAAAGTTATTTAATTTAGTAGATAAGGGAGACTGGGGCAAAATGCGCAGTTCACGAAATATTCAATTTGCACTACCGTCGAAACGGTAATCACTGGACACTTGAAATTTTTTCCTTATATGGCTCTAGCGTCGAGTATTGAACATCAGTAATTGCATCTTATTTGTTTGTTTACTTTTTTGGTTATAAAACAAAGTCTGTTTTAGCCACTATGTTGTGAATATTTGTCTGAAAGGAAACTTTAACTTTTGCGTCATTTTTTTCATCAGAAATGATGGTACGTGAGTATTTGTAGTAATTCAGGTGCGAAAAAGACGAAAACGCGATCGGTTTGGCGAAATTTAGACTCGTTTTCGAATCACACGTTGATAAGCCGGAAATGAAGCCATGGGGCAAAATGCGTAGTTTTGCGTGGGGCAAAATGCGCAGTG